>BLKR01009280.1:59437-139256 GCA_011170035.1 Teleogryllus occipitalis
TTATCATATCCTCCCCTCCGGCCTCTACTCCCTCCATGTGCTTCATCCGCGGCTTTGCCATCGCCTTTCTACTCGCCCCGCCTCCGGTACTCCCACGCGTCCCCCCCCTCGCCCTAGCCGCAGCCCTGTCCTTGCATCTGCTGCAGCGCCTGCACGTGTGTCCCCGCCCCTCATTTCTGACATCTCTATTCACAATAAGTCCGTCCTCATCTACGCCACAACTTCCTTCATCAGCCTCATCCTCACCCGTACCACCGCCTTTCTCCTCACTTTGCCACACGCATCCCCTTCCCACTCCACCTCCCACGCACCCCACCCTGCCGCCAGCGCCTCCGCGTCCGCACACGCAGCCCGTCCCTCGCCCTGTCCCGCCCCACTCCCTATCTATAGTAGCGGCCCCATGTACGTTTCCATTTCTACCTTTTCACTTCTGCCATCATTATATCCACCTTCCCGTCTTCGTCTGTACCTCAACTTCCTCCTGTCACCTTTCTCCTCGTTCGCTCTGCAACCCTGTACCCACACATCCTCGCCCCACCCCGCCCACGCCGTCGTCTAACTCCCTAGCGCTCATCACTGTCGCCTAACCCCCACCCCTTGCCCATCCATCCCCAGCTCCCTGTCTAGGCCACGGTTTCACCATGGCTGTCCACGACCTTTCCACCTACGACTCCTCACCTCCACGTATGTCCCCGCCTCTCACCCACACTTCCCTCCTTCACCCCTTATCCTCCCCCGCCTCTCGCTCCTCACCCGCAGATTCCCTGAGCCTCGCTCTCCAACTCTACCTACGCCATCACCACCCGCCGAGCCCTCGCCCCGCGGCCCCGCACGGGTCACGTGATCGTGGGGAGTGCTTAGCGCCGCGTCGCTCCGCCGGCAGGAGCGCTGCGACAGAGAGAGGCGTCATGCGCCGCGGCGGAATTACGGCGCGGAGCTCACACATGGACTCTCGCGACAGAAGCCACTCAATGGAATGGCGGCTCCTCCCGTACATAAGCACATAAAAGTAATGCCTACGGCTCGGCGGCGCACTCGTCAATTTTCGGCGTCAGGGGCGCACTCGTACATTTTCCTGTACCGCGTCGTTTCGTTTCGCTATCAAGCCACAAAATCTCAAACGCAGAAACTTTCCCCAAAAATCAACGCCACACACATTGCCAAACAGTGCCACAACATACTTCGGAAAACCAGTACCACAACAGACTCTCAAAATCCAGTACCACAACAGACTCCCCAAAACGAGTACCGCAACAGGTTCCCAAAAACCAGTACCCCAACAGACTCCCGAAAACCAGTACCACAACAGACTTCCAAAAACCAGTACAACAACAGACTTCCAAAAACAAGTACCACAACAGACTCCCAAAAACCAGTACCACAACAGACTCCCAAAAACCAGTACCACAACAGACTCCCAAAAACCAGTACCACAACAGACTCCCAAAAACCAGTACCACAACAGACTCCCAAAAATCAGTACCACAACAGACTCACAAATACCAGTACCATACAATCTTCTAAAGAGTTTAAAAAATTCAGAAAAGCCAGGATAGGAACGGCTTTCTGGTAAACTATTATGCTTCCCGTAATCGTGGCTACTTCAAATGATACTCATCCCTCACATTGACAATGTATAAACCGGGAGCGGTAGCTCAGTGCATTAACTGATGTCACTGCAGCGCCTCTGACCGGGAGGTCCTAGGTTAGAGTCCCGACGGCGGCAGGATTTTCGACACTAGCTTTTCAGCTAGGTCGAATTCAGTCGCTGTCTGGAGGAGAATTCTAGCGGCCGGCTGCTGTGATCGGTAGTTTTCCGTGGTTTCTCCGATCAACACCAGGCGAATGCCAGAGCAGTACCCTAACAAACGGGCCACGGACCGCGCGCGATATGTCCTTCCTCTTCATTGCCCCATCATCTCCCCTTACACACACACTTATGCTAACATGCACTACACTACCACATTCCGGGAGACCGGTCGGGAGCTTAGAGCTTGTCTCGGCTGGGGCGGTGCCTCGCTGGTGGGAGAGTCCTGGTTAGGGGGTACCCCCACTAGCCGACGGTAGGTCGGCGCCGGATCTCGCCATCCAGTGAGGGAAGATCACCGCCATCTCCGCAGAAAAAAAGCACTACACTAACGGGACTAATGACCAAAGCAGTTGACGTGCCTGGAAACACGACAAAATCAATCAATCAATAAAAAACAATGTATAACCTCACACCTTCACGCCAATAGTTTTCATCCTCAATTCCATCCACAAACGAATATCCATTTAAGCTTTTACGAAAATTTGTACGAGATAGTAATACTCGGAAAGAATTTTAATTTTTTGTGCATAAGTTCTCACATTGTGCGACGATTTTCTCTAAAATAAAAAAAAAATTATGACGTAATGGTTCCGATTTGTTTTTGCGGGTAGCATATTGCCTTTTTTTAATATTTTGGCCAAAGTTTCCTCTGGATAACAAGCAAACGTTCTCTAAAACCAAGAAGCCTCGAGGGGATACCTCTGCAACAGAAAAGGAATGACACAATTGGCGCGGAAAAATAAGTTTTTCTTTGTTTTCTTTTTAGAAAGGACTGGTTTGTATTTTGTCGTTCATTTTTCACTAAACAAAGATTTTTACGGTACTTTAAAATGCAAATGCAACAGTAAAATATACTTTAATAGACAATCCACAGTACTTTGAGTTCATGTAAACTCTAGCGCATTACACAGCTTAATAATTTTAAGAAGCTAATAAACGTCCTTAACGCACATATGTAGTAGCATTTAACCACACCAACATCGGTAAGAGTTTACTTTAACTAAGGGACAATTACAGTTCTAAATAATAAAAGAGACTAGTCTTTTTCATTACAATGAACATATTGATTTAATTTTCTAGGAGAATATTGCACAAGTGTTTTGTGCTTTGAGTTCAAAAATATGAAGATTTACTCCTCTTCGTCTTTTGTTTTCGTTCCAGAGAAGAGTAGCCATTGTGCAACTACCAATCAAAAGCAGCTTTGGCCAATTTATAAAGATCGCCGACGTATCAAAGTATGAAAGTTTATACGCCACATTACCAGTAAAACAGTTTATCTGGAACCGGTACGTTCATGTTCACACACCCATTCTCAAATCATGCAGCTTCCATATTTTTCTTCAATCGCGTCCCGTTGTTTTTCACTAACTCTTCTTTCGTTTGACCACCATTTTGTTGCTTAAGTGAAAAAGGACCTCCTGATCACAGTACTTTTCAGTGAATAAGTTTCGAAGTGGTTGGGAGATGCACGGTGCAGGTGTGCAAATTGACCGGTGAGAACGAGCGTTATAAAGGTTTGATGGAGTAGTCAAAGATTGACAGAAGTGCGTTCTGTATTTGGGAAGAAATCGACCAAACACATGAAGATTTTACAAGGGCAGTTGCTTTATTAGTAAAAGAGGACATGCTATTAATTCTTCCAAACCATGCGTTTCACAAGAGAAATAACGGAAGAAATGTTTCATTGTAAGTGTTGTAAGAAACCCCATCTGTAATTTTTGATGTGAAACTGATAATAAGAGACTTTATTAAACAAATGATCAACGATTAAACGGTTTTGATTGAATACTTTGTTCTTGGGCACTTCCTACACATCGAACGGTTTCCTTCGTGACGCGACTATTAAAGGAAAATGCATCCACACGACTCGGGAAGAGTTAAAGTCAGTCGTCCTCAGCCAAGCATATGCATGTAGCGCGAACAGGTGGGCAGTTAATGTCTGTCCACGCGCCGGCTTCGGCCACACGGCGCCGTGATGAGGCAGAAGTGGTGACACCGCGTCAGCCGTCACATCAATTCATCAGCGGCCAGCGGCTCGTTCGCGTCAACTAGCTTAACGGAGGCTGGTGACGCTGTGGGCTAGCGGGGTCACGACCGCCCAAGAGGAGCCAAAGCATTGTGCGAATTGACGGAGGGGAGGAGGTCCAGGGAACGTTCCCTCTCGGATAGTTTGAGTTTCTTGCTGGGAAAGTATTAATTTCTTCGTGCCTGGGATACAATTAATCCTCAATAGGTGCCTCGATTGTGATTACATTGCCGTGCCTCTCACTGGGAGGTCCTAGGGTTCGAGTCCCGACGGTGGCAGGATTTTCGACACTAGGTAGAAAGCTAGGTCGGATTCAGCCGCTGTCTGGAGGAGAATTTTAGCGGCCGGCTGCTCTGTTCGGTAATTTTCAGAGGTTTCTCGGATCAATATCAGCCGAATACCGGAGTAGTGCCCTAACAAACGGGCCACGGGCCGCCCACGATCTTTCTTTCCTTTTCCTTGCCCTATCCTCACCCATTACACACACACAATAACATGCACTACACTACCACACATGCTGGGAGACCAGTCGCGAGCTTAGAGCGTGTCCTAGCTGGGGCAGTGACTCACTGGTGGGAGGTACCTGCTTGGGGGAAAACCACCAGTTGCTAGAACTCGCCATCATCCGGGGCAAGATGGCCGCCACCTCCCGCGAAAAAAATATAATATATATATATATTTGACGCCGGCCTTGAGCAATCCTCAACTCCAAAGCAAGCAACGCTTATCATTGGCTCTTCTAGTAATTCAAGTGGCATATTCTCCGAAGTTTTGCCCTTTCTCTTCGCCTTAACAGGCATAAGAGTTGGAGTCTGTAGAAAGTGGCACCAATCCAATTACACTTCCCTCCCTTGGAGAATGCTTCGTTACGCCCTTTTTTGGGAACACGTTCTTGTCGTGAAATAAATTGTGAAAAATAATTTAAATTACATATAATAAACGAATAATAGTTTTGTATACATGGTAATGCTACACACATTTAAATATAGAAATATGACATGCAACTAAACAGTATACACACGTTTTAGGAAGACGAAAATTCTAACACTCTAAAAAATAACACTCATTTGTATACTCTTCACAGACAGAATATTGAAAAATACACTAACTATGATGATTTGTTGCGGTAATAATCGATCTTATACATAATTGTCATGTAATGAAAAATTTCTAATGTATGATATGGGAAATTAAGTACGACGAGTTCAGTTAATTTTAATGAGAGAGCAATTTTGCGATCAAAATGTTTTTTTTAATGCATATATTCCAAATCCATATTCTTCCTTACATTAATTAATGTTGTTTCCGTTTCCATTGACCGGGAGCGGTTGCTCAGTGCATCAACTGATGTCACTGTAGCGCCTCTGACCGGGAGGTCGTAGGTTCGAGTCCTGACGGCGGCAGGATTTTCGGCACTAGCTTTTCAGCTAGGTCTAATTCAGTCGCTGTCTGGAGGAGAATTCTAGTGGCCGGCTGCTCTGATCGGTAGTTTTCCGTGGTTCCTCCGATCACCCCCAGGCGAATGCTGGAGTAGTACCCTCACAAACGAGTCACGAACCGCGCGCGATCTGTTCTTCCTCTTCATTATGCTATCCTCTCCCTTTACACACACTTACACTAACATGTACTACACTACCACATATTCTGGGAGATCGGTGGGGAGCTTAGAGCTTGTCCCGGCTGGGGCGGTGCCCCGCTGGTGGGAGAGTCCTGGTGAGGGGGAAACCCCACTAGCCGACGATAGGTCGGCGCCGGATCTCGCCATCCAGCGGGGGAAGATCACCGCCATCTCCCGCGAAGAAAACATGTACTACACTAACGGGTATAATGACCAAAGCAGTTGACGCGCCCGGAAACACGAAAAAATCAATCAATAAAAAATCCATTTCCAATGAATGGAAGCACATAACATCCCTCACGCGCCTATGTTTTGAAATGACCCTCAGAGTGGTCACTTGCTCGAGTCACCTTGATATTGAATCGAACACTTGAAACGTTCTGTTCTTACAGTAGTTCCCGAAACACGTCAATTCCAACAGGCTATATATAGCTATATATAACTTATAGTAGGCAGGCTATAACAGGCTATATATATAACTTATAGTAGTCGCACCCTACTTTCAAACATTAGTAGACACCGCGAATTGTAAGAATGCACGTTAAGTTTTAAACAAACTTCTTTCTCGTGCATTTGCATGTGTTAATCTGTCCAACTTTTTTGTGTCGGAGGGGCTGTGATTCTTGGGGAGATATAGTGTAGTGGACATGGTAACAACTCTCTGAACCTAAGCGAGTTCGTTTCCTAGCGTGGACAAAAGTTTTGGGGATTGGAACCCTTCTGCGGGCTTCATGAAGTATTATAATATTGCGATTACCAAATAGTGCGTCCTGTTATCACTATTAGTTTTAATGCAATTTTTTGCCTTTCATTTTGTTTGCATTTTAATCAGTTTTCTGATTGATTGATTTTTTCGTGTTTCCGGGCGCGTCAACTACTGTGGTCATTAGTCCCGTTAGTGTAGTGCTTGTTTTTTTCTCGGGAGATGGCGGTGATCTTCCCCCGCTGGATGGAGAGATCCGGCGCCGACCTACCGTCGGTTAGTGGGGTTTCCCCCTAACCAAGACTCTCCCACCAGCGGGGCACCGCCCCAGCCGGGACAAGCTCTAAGTTCCCGACCGGTCTCCCGGAATATGTGATCGTGGCCCGTTTGGTAAGGGTACTGCTCCGGCATTCGCCTGGTTTTGATCGGAGAAACCACGGAAAACTACCGATCAGAGCAGCCGGCCGCTAGAATTCTCCTCCAGACGGTGACTGAATTCGACCTAGCTGAAAAGCTAGTGTCGAAAATCCCGCCGCCGTCAGGACTCGAACCTAGGACCTCCCGGTCAGAGGCGCTGCAGTGGCATCACTTGATGCACTGAGCTACCGCCAATGTTCTACTTAACTGATGCCAATGTTCTACTTGATTTCAGCTAGATTGCTGTTTCCAAGTACTCACGGTTTAAATCACGTCTTTTTGCGATCGGAGAGCTGAAGAATATCTGCATTAAGAGTAGACTGACAGTATGCCAAGCTTCAGAAAAAAAATCCCAGCATCTCGAAGGGAATATTGATGATTAAAATAAAAGATTGTAAAATGTCGCGATCGTAACAATTGTGACTGTCAATCAAATAATTTCCTAGCAGAATCTATAGCAAGGGCGGCCAGTTTTGCTCGCATGGGCATTCGTGTTCCTATTTATGCCTCGCGGGTTTTCACACGCTTTAGAATACAGTTCTTAAGTGATTAGAATTATCAGAAAAAAATTTTAATATTATTTTATCGTATTAAAGGAATTGAAAAAGTGGTATCTCTGCCCAAGAATTAGAACTATTTACTAATTTAAAAGAATTCATTGAAATGGAAAATTAGTTCACTACCAATGCGTAAACAATTTTTTTCATATAATCCCAAAATATCAGAAAATACTAATACAGCCTTAGCAATCTATTTGAATTCACGTAATTCAGTAATCACAAAGTTAATTGTGAATGAACATAAGTGAATTAAGTATTTTAAATTAATTAAATTAAGTTTTAAAAATTTAAATACTATTGAAATATTTTATTGAAGTTTCTCAAGAAAATGTTTCAGTCTATGAGAACGGAGATGCGGAGGTACTCTTTCTCTAATTATAAATTGAGAGTGAGAAAATAAACGGACGCAGAATATTGCCTGGGAAGTGGGAAAATATGAATATTACACAACACTGTCGCTTAATGTTCGACGACTTGCTTGCTATCGAAATATCAAAATAAAACTTCATCGTGACTGGGGAAATATACTTTTCTCCGACGATTCGGCTTTTTCCTGTGCAGGGGATGTACGATACGAGTGTGCAGACTTTGGGGGATCCGTCATTATTCGGAATACGTGCGTCAATGTACGCGTTCTGGACGAGTATATGTGGTGTGTTGAGGACGCATTTCTGCACGTGGCATTGGAATTCTCTACAGGATAGAAGGTCACCTCCACGGAACCCAATATCTGCATATATTGCGAGATATTATGGTTCCGTCGGTGTGACAAACGTATCCGGATTGAGAAGTGAATTTTCAACATGACAACTCGTCGGATCACAAAAGTAAATTGGTTTAGGAATGGCTTGCACATTAGGAGGAAGTACAGATTTTGGACTGGCCTCCTCGTGGAGCTGACCTGAAGCCAATTGAAAATATGTGGGCCGAGGCGAAGCGTGCCATGGCAGAAAATTGGCCAGATACGTCCCCATCCACGGCAGGTTCTGTCTGGGATGTAGTGATTGATGCATGGGAAGAGGTAGCTCATAGTCCCAACTATCCTGCACTTCCGCATAGATCACAATCCGTGGTAGAGAACGATGGCTTTTGGCCCTTTTATTAAAGAGAGAAAACGGTCCTTTTTGGGGCTACATAAATAATCAAGAATAAAGAATCCACAGCAATGTGGATGTAAACAAATAAAAGACCAGCACGTTGCTAATTATTATTGAGTAAAAAGTCTAAGGAAAACGGGGAATCGAACCTACGAGCTCACGACATAACCCGCGACACCACTTAGAGAGTGAGCTACTACGTTTTGACAAAAATTGGCTTAACATTGACAAGTTCTATATCCCACACTTCCTATATTGTAAATATAGGATACGGTACAACAATGGGAGAGTAAAGTGATAAATTATATATAATATTTCTAAGTTAGTATATGTTTCAACTCTATATTTCAGAGCTATGTTTAAAATAATAACTGAAATAATATAAATTCCAGGTGCCTCACAAACTATGGACAACCCTCATAACTTTAAACTGTTTACGACATTGAAATGCAGTTTTCGACCAACAACACTGAAGCATAGGACAAGAAAAATGCCCAGAAATATTGTTACTAACATTTTTATATGTGGATAAATTCAATCATTTTTCAGCTTTTAAATAGAAGTTTATAGTTTTTCGCCTAAAATAAATAGAGCGTGGAAGAGAGTAATAAAATGATTTTTCATTTTTTAACATTTTGAAAGAAATATAGAGGAAAAAACTTACAGTGACTAAAAAGTCCGTGTAAACCCAAGACAGGACTTCAATATGAAAGGCCCCTAGTCAATCAACAAACTAGAGTCCCTCCTATGTAGTAATGAACAAAAAACAAAAATGGAAAAATATTTAATATTAGACCAAATAATAATATTAAAATAACTAGGACAGTTTGGTTAACTGGGTCAGTACATGCTTTTTATTTTTTTTTTTTGCATTGGTTTATCTTAGGTTAGCCAAACTTTTATTACATAATAATAGTAAGTTAATGTATGAAACGGCAATAGGAATTATTAATTTTCACGTTTTAGCCAATTTCGAGGGATGCAGAAATGTAGTTGACAAAAAAATGATCCACTTAACTGCAGTATGGGGTTAACTGAGCCACTTATTGTGGTAAAGTGAACTATTAAGAGTATGTTGAACATAGTTTTACTAGAGTATTATGAATAGGGGAGAGATTTTAATGAAATATCATTTTTACTTTCTCGTATACATACGTATATGCGGAGTAATATATGTAGTATAGAGAAAGTTATGTACTGCTGCGCGAAAAAACGTTGGATTTTCGGCGGAAAAATTCAGTGCCGGGCTCTGATAACGAAAAGAAATGTAGTTAAATCCAGTTGGCAAATTAAGAGAAAAAATCCTCTAATACGTAATGTAACTAGAATCCCTTTTTACGGGTCCTTGATACCGAAAAACCAATTGAAAGCGAAACGCCCGCCGTCTGTGAACACTAGTAGCGCCCAAACTATGAGTAGGATTTTTTCCAAATTGAAGAAACACCTGTCCATTCATCTCTAGTTGAAGATTTGAAATTTTGAAAAACATTCTTTAAACCTTGGGGGTACTTTACATCAAGCCCCACGGACATTTTCAAAATTTTCTTAAAAGTGTTGCTCCAAATTTTTTCTTTAAACTTATTGTAAGAATAGAGCAAAATACACTTATAAAGGTAAGGTAAAGGTTCTATTTTCACGCTTAACTCTGAATTGTCGACAATGGCAAAAGTCTGAATTTTTCTGGCGTCTTCCCACAATTATAAAATCGAAGATTTTTCCTTGAAATGAAATTTTTTGTCCATAATTACTTCTTTCATTAAGGTCCTGTACATTGTTTTGAAAATTTTAATAGTTTCCTCGCAATATGACGTGCAACATTTGCAATTAAAAAAATACAAAAAAGATTTTCTCAAAAACTGCTCCAATTTTTTTTCTAAACTTTTCGTATAAATAGTGCTACATTCCCTCACTAAAATGACATAAGCGCCATATTGCTTTATTTTGTTTTTACAAAATTTACAAAAAATTAACTTTTTTCGTTTCTCTCACGTCGCTCATATTTTCATTAAGGGCAATTTGTTCACGTTGTTGTATTTATGCTATAAATAATGTTGAATAAAATTTATCGAAAACTCATAGTTTTTTGTGAAAATGAGCACAAAATTCCGAAATTTCATAAACGTTCAAATGCCATTTTCTCAGAAATTGCTCCACATTTTTCCTTCAAACGCTTCCAACAGATAGTGCTAATTAGTATGACGTTAAGTTCATTTTGGTATACTCTTTCGTTTTTTCCAAAATTACACAGATGTCAATTTTTTGTACCTCTCACACCGTCAATATTGCACATTTCCATTGATTAGTATATATTATTAAATTTATAAGTGGAAGTGCTCTCAAGGACTTCAAATGAAGTTTTTCGAAAACTCGATAGATTCCTCTGAAAAAGTTTTAAATTCCGCCTTTACAACAACGCTTAATCGCCATTTTCTTGAAAACGGCTTCAAATTTGAATGATCTTGGCTGTCCGGGTGACGCCGCGTGGAAGGCTGCGTTACCGACGTTTCGACCATCTTTTCGTGGTCTTCCTCAGGGCTGGTCTGCGCTGGAGTGCCATTTTGCATTGGACAGAAAGGTGGCGGCCTGCTCCTGTGGAGGAGCTCTTCCGCTGGAGTAATTTTTAATAGTTTATACTTCGTTTTTTGGTGGCCGACCTGTGATTGTTTCACGTTTGGTCGGCCACTTTGTCACTTTCACTGATTGTGATGATTGTTTGTATTTGTGGCACTTTGTCACTTGTGTTGCACTTTTGCACTGTTGGTTTGTTTGCACTTTTTCACTGGTTTTGTTTGTGTTTTTTATTTGTTTTTAACACTTTTGCTGCTCCCAAAAAGAAGTAATGTTGTTTCATCTGTCTTTTCCCGTCGTGAGACGCTCCCTGGTCTTTTTTATTTTTTCATAAGAATACATTAGTTGTTTACATTTTTTAACATATTTAACTTGAGAATGTTTTGAGAAAATATACCTAAAAATTTAAAGCTAATCCGCTGAATTTAACCCTTAACTTAACTAATCTAATACAAATGAAGCTAATCCTAATAGAAATGAATTTAGCCTTGACCTAACCTTGTTTACATTTTTTAACATATTTACCTTGAGAATGTTTTGAGGAAATATACTTAAAATCTAAAGCTAAACAAATGAATTTAACCCTTGACCTAAATCTAAAGAAGATTTACCCTAGTATTACATATTTACATTAAGAATTTGTATTGAGAGTTTGTTTGCATATTTGCATTAAGAATTTTTGAAGGAGTACCTAAAAGTTTAAAATCTAACCCTAATACAAATGATTTTAAATCCTTAGCCTAACCTAAAGAACTGATCCTAATAGTAATTGTTTTTGAAACCCTAACCTTAACTTTTATTTACATTTTTACAGGTTTACAAGAAACTAATCCTAATAGTAATGGTTTTTGAAACCCTAATATTGACTTTTGTTTACATATTTTACATATTTACAGTGGACATTAACGAGAGTATGAGTATCTAAAAACTGACCCTGATGTCTGTGATTTTGGAAATTTTGAGTTCCTACCTAATCTAATTTGAGTACATAGCCAATGTTCGGATCTACCTAATCTTTGACATAGCATAGAAGAGATATCTGAATAAAGTTATATCAAGACAGTACATTATTTTTGACTTGAGGAAATAGAACTTAATGAAGTGATGATATATTTACATGATGACTTGAGAAGATGTAGAACATGGAACATACTGATGGTGAAAACAGAATTGCATGAATTTATGTACTATTTAAACCTAGGTGAGCTGCGGAGGCTGGGGCGTGCTTGGTGTGGGGCTGTGTTTGGTGTGTTTTAGTGCTCAGTGTAGTTCAGTGTGTAAGGTGTTAAGTGTATAGTATATGTGTGTTGTATGCAAGTGAATATTTCTACGGTGGTTCTTGGAAGATGATGTCTGTGGGGAGTTTCTTAAGTTTGTGGCGTGACGTTTTGTTATAATAAATTGTTATTTTATATTTCAATATTATTATTATTATTATTATTATTATTATTATTATTATTATTATTATTATTATTTATAAATATTTATTATTATATTTAAAATATATTTATGTTATTTCATTTTAAATTGCAACTTTTGTGTTAAATGTGAAAGCAAATAGATCAGTGGTCATTTTTGGTTGTTGTAAGACATTGTTGTAACGACATACGAAACCATATTGTTGTTACTAATATATTTTTCGATCTACTTGTATTTGTTTGCCAACGTTATTAGTATAGTATTATTTATTAACTTTTAATTGTTTTACTTTCTTGCATACTTCTTATGAAGAATATTGTAAGATAAAAAATCTTATTTCATATGTTCGGCATTCCTTATAAAATGAATTCAATGCCAGAATCATATTTTCTTTTAAAGTTTTGAATAAAAAATTTATTGCTTGGAACTATTTGATAATCGCTTTAAACTAATTTCTATTACTAATGGCGAAAAATTGCATGCTGTTTTAGCACTATTAGTTCAATCATAATTTGCCGGATTTGTTAAGCAGGAGTCAAGCAGCAACCTTTAAGTTATATTTACTATGCGCACGAATAACATGAAATTGTTGAATATTTGTAATATTGATAAAGTAAAACGTTTTAATAAAAATAAGACTTATTATGTTTTTAAGTACACCACAGAGGTTGCGATAACTCATTGACATCGTTCCACTTTTCCCTGTAGCGACACTGACCGGGAAGTCCTAGACATACCGACGGCGGCGGATCTTCGACTGTAGTTACTTATGCAGGTCGACAAACTTTGGATCCGTTTTGAAGAAAAAATTGAAAATGCCCCTCAGGGGTTGCAACTAAATTACCCCTAAAATTTCAAGAATTATTTTGAAAATCGCAGGTTCGCCTCGATTCGGGCCTGATCGTCAACAGAAAATTATTTTTGACAAAATTTCTACGAATAGTTAGACACTAGTGTTGTTCACAGACACTCAGACAGACAGATCAGCGGACGGACGGAAGGACGTTTTGGAATAAAAACAACACTCTCTTGGTAACTGAAGACCCCAAACCGAGTATTTATGTTGAAATCTCGAAATCGATTTACTGCAGCATTACATACATACCTATCTAAATTCTACCATTGTTATTCCGTACGTTTACGAGAAAGTAAAAATAAATAAATACATAAATAAATACACTTGGAACACACCACAGAGCAGGTTATACGCAAAAACAATTGCAGAAGACGAGTGCCTGCCCGTCACAATGCAGTTATAAGTTATTACATATATAATATAAACATTTGACACCCGATGTAACATCATCGATGATTAATGAAAGTGATTGCACTATTCAGAGCGAATTAATAAGGACGAAGAAAAACGTCTTGTAGAGGAAACCTAGAAATGTTTACTTTTCCTAGAGTCAAATCTAGCTATCTATATTTTCTTAATTAAACACAAAATATCCAAGCACTTATTACAAATAAAATATACAATTTTGGCAATAATTGGCAATAATAATAACCTGATATGATTTTCTACAAACAATTATAAGGAGATGTGAACTTCTTTATCCTAAATCGTTATTTTTAGTTTTAACGATTGTGTTAATGTTTGCTACTCAGAGACACGGAGCACATTCGAAAGAACACGATACGTTAACTTAATTGTGGATATTATGACTATTATGTTGTAGTGGTTCGGTGTGTATATGGCGACTGATGCTTTCTTATTTATTTTTTTTTTGTTATTTAAGGTCGCATCAACATCTAAGGTCATTAGCGATGGTAACTATGTGGATGAAACGATATGGTGATTGATGATAAGGGGTGAAAGGACGAACACAAATACAACCATGCCCGAGGCGGGACTCGAACCCGCGACCCTTCGGTCCGAGAACACTACGACACTACTGCCTTAGCGATCTCGGCCACCGGGCCGGCTGCTTTCTTATGTTCGAAGATTTTCTGAGTTTTATTAAGATAACCTCAGCATTTACGTATTTCGAACAATTGTGAGAACACCAGTCTCCATGATTGTGATGCGATAAGCGATGACCTCAAACAACCCACTAGGATTCTGAGGGTAGTGTCAAAAGCATTGGCGTGTCAGTGTTGAATGGAAAATAATATTTCTAGGAATAGATATGACCTTGGGATAATTGAGTTTTAAAAACCTGTTGTTATTACGAACTTGCGCCTTCATTGAAATTTACTCAACTACATACGTAAGTTCACATTCCTTCATGTACAAATGTCAATAAATAAACGTAAGTCAATACTCTGCTATAACAGTATTATTACTTTTTCGTATACTCTATGCTAATGCTATCGGTTTCTAATGGCAGCAGACCTACTGCACAGTACGAAATTGTGAATGCTATAACTATTTCTTTACATTTTTGGAACGTGTGAATACAGGGGAACCGGAAGCCTTAATGTCTATATTTATATGCATATAACAATGTATGCAAAATTATTGTTGTCTTAGGTATTTAATTTTAATTAATATTCACAATTTCATACACAATTGTATATGTGAAGAATTGGCTTCCTAAGAAGGTGGGTAAAGGCTTTCTCCCGAGGAAGCGAGTGTGACGATTCGTGCTTACAACAGGCTCCACCTCTTTCATTTTCAAACGGGTGATGAAGTAGGAGGTAAACATTCGCTCCCCACGAGTTTTGTCGAACGCACACAATTGGGTGTTCTGTACATTCGCTCAACGAGTAGTGGTGCAGAGAAGTGGCCACTCAGATCAAAATTTTGTGCGGTCAAGCTGAGACCCAAAATTCTTAGTGTCTTCTGTGAAGTTTAATTAAAATTGTGCAGAAGAAATCTCCTGCGGTGGAGTGTTCCAAGTCTCCTGGTGGACCTACAAGACCTGCGAAGCGACTGCTCCCTTCCCGTCCTTCCTACGACTCCTCTACAGTGCCAAGCGCTGTTTTGAAGCGCTCTTGGCGCATAGGAGAAGAGGCGAAGAGGAGCCGTGGCAGCTGCTGCGGGCTCCTATGGCGACGACAATCCCAGACGACTTGACGATGGAAGCATCGATGATCGACGAAGCGACTGGCAACCCTGACAACATCCTGCATGCCATCCCAAAACCACTGGAACGAAGGAAGCGGAAAAAACACTCTCCCTCTCTCTCTCTCTCTCTCTCTCTCTCTCTCTCTCTCTCTATCTCCCTCAACGTCTATCTCATATGTAATGTATTATTCTAATTTATATATTTTGTTTTTATTCATCATTTAAGTGCAGTCAATTTCCTTAATAACTTACTTTAATTAATAACTTACTACTCCTTTTCACTTGATAATGTGGTTAACGCGTTTTGGGACATTTTGATTGATTGATTGATTTTTTCGTGTTTCCGGGCGCGTCAACTCCTTTGGTCATTAGTCCCGTAAGTGTAGTGCATGTTTTCTCGGGAGATGGCGGTGATCTCCCCCGCTGGATGGCGAGATCCGGCGCCGACCTACCTTCGGCTAGTTGGGTTACCCCCTAACCAAGACTCTCCCACCAGCGGGGCACCGCACCAGCCGGGGCAAGCTCTTAGCTCCCGACCAGTCTCCCAGAATATGTTGTAGTGTAGTTCATGTTCGTGTGAGTGTGTTTGTAAGGGGAGAGGATAGGACAAGAAAGGGGAAGGAAAGATCGCGCGCGGTCCGTTTGGTTGGGTACTGATCCAGCATTCGTCTGGTGTTGATCGGAGAAACCACGGAAAACTACCGATCAGAGAAGTCGGCCCCTAGAATTCTCCCCCAGACAGCGACTGAATTCGACTTAGCTCGACAGCTAGTCAGGACTCGAACCCAGGACCTCTCGGTTAGAGGCGCTGCAGTGACATCAGTTGATGCACTGAGCTACCGCTCCCGGTGCGTTTTGGAACTGATTCCACTCACTTTGCGCACATATATTTAAATTTAGAACGGAACAATCCTGTGATTAGGTATGTCGATGCAATCCTTTGATGAGACGCCGATGAGAAGTGCTTTTGTAGATCAATCTAATTATATACGTCGTCTTTTGCTAACCGCACACGTGGTTTGTATGAGAAAAATATCAGGGCAACTTTCAGGCCATTCTAGCTCACGAACGCACTGAAATTGTTGTACCTTTTGTTGAGGAGGGGCAAAGAACATGGTTTGTTGCAAAAGTATTGATGTTGCAGGGTCGTAGTATCCTCGAGGCATATACTCAACGATCTGTCCCTGCGTTTCAAAATGTTTTCAAGAGACAAAATCACGTTCTTCCTCAAGCAAGTTCTACACTACAATCTTTATGAAAATGCGTCTACACGTTTTCCATGCCTTTCTTCTATAAGAAATTATTACTTTCAAGCTTCAGAAGCTCTCCCTCCATCGATCAGGAACCTCCACTGAGCAACTAATGTCACTGGCAAATGCCTAACAGTTTCACCCAAATTCCGAGATACATCCACCGGTGTATGTGGCTCAGAGCATCAGTTGATGTCACTGCAGTGCCTATATCCGGGAGGTTATAGGGTTCGAGACTCGACGATGGTAGGATCTTCATCACTAGCTATATAATTAGGTCGAATTCAGCCGTTATGTGATGGAGAATAAACTAATAATGGTACAGACATTCTCGTACTAGTTCGTTTCTCAGTTTCTCATTTTCTCTCCTCAGCTGTCATCTGTCGCCACACAAATTACATTTTTCACATTTTATGAATTTTCAGTCACCTAATATTAGTACTAACTGAAGCATGAGTTAATAAATATTAAAGAAGAGTACCTTGTAACTTATGGACATATTCATTGAAAAATGTGGAGCCTTCTTTTGAGAAAATGGCGTTTGAGCATTTCTGAAAATGAGGAACTTCGAGCTCATTTTTAGATAAAACTTTTGAGTTTTCGAGACACTTTATAAGACATCATTTAAAGTACTTGTACTTACAAATGCAGTAATGCATGTTAATCAACGGTAATGTAAATATTAACCACGTGAGAGAAAAATGTAGAATTCCAAGTGCTAGAAAGGTCACCAAGTTCTTTTTCGAAAGAAATTTCGGATAAGTACCTGTATATTGAGAGACTTTCTACCATGAGAAACAAATTATGTCTTGGGCTGCATTCATTTAATCTCAATAACTTTTACGGAAAGCGAATCGCTTTTTTGGCTGGTTGGTTTGTTTACGGAATAGTTTCTTCTTTACTTTTATCGTTGCAGCCTTCTTTGATATTACTAAAGCCTTTGACAGCATATGGCACAATGGACTTCTATTCAAAGTTTAGCAATTAGGTACTCCAGACTTCCTCTATAAAATCATCTCCAGTTACCTAAGAAACCAAACTTTCCAAGTTAAAGTCGACCAAACCTTGTCAAATACCCATAACATATTTGCAGGCGTTTCTCAGGGCTCAGTTCTTGCTCCCACATCATTCAACATCTACACCTCAGACCATCCCAGACCACTACCCAGACACACCAGACCTACATCTCAGACCATCCACCTCAGAGCATGTCTGATGCCAACATATATTTGCAGATGCAACAACTATTTGCAGATGACACAGTAATCTATTCTTCCCACGAAGACATAGTTATAGCGTCTGATCAAATCCAGTCATTTCTTCATATTTTAAATACCTGGTTTTACAAATGGCGATTAAAAATGAATCCAGCAAAAACCCAAACACAAATCTTTACTCTCACAAAATCAACAAATCCACCTCCATTGACTATCAATAACACTCAACTATCCTGGCTAGACAACTCCACCCCAGCCAAATACCTAGGAATATTAATTGATAGACGACTAATCTGGAAAGACCACATCAAATACAACATACAAAAATATACAGCAAAAGCTTCTAAACTGTATCCACTCATAAATCCGACATCTTCACTAAAACATGAAACCAAATTACTACTATATAAAAGTATTATAAGACCAACGTTAACATATGCACGCCCTGTCTGGTTAAACCCTGCTCCTAGCAATACTAATAAAGTTCAAGTTTTTCACAGACTTCTTAATGCATCCTGGTTCATTCCTAACAGTCAAATTCATCGTGAACTTCAAATGCCTTACATTTCTGACTATTTAATAAGCTTATCCTCTAAATTTTATTGACTTCTTCCATCTTGCCCAAGCACTTCCTTTTTTTTCACCTTGGCCTGTTGGCAAGCCAATACTCCGAGCAGAATAAAATCTCGTTTTCCCAAAGATATTTTCACACGCCCCTGATTCAAATCTCCCCACATGTCCTCTCACCATATCTCTCTTTAACATCCCCTCCCAACCGTAAAAATATCAAACAGAAATAATCTTCCCTTTCTCATCTCACCATAAAACATACATTTTTGTCTTTTTTTTTGTGGTTTAACACCTCAATAAGACAATCAAGTTAGGAAATTTTCCAAGAATTATGTATATGTATTCCCAACACTGTAGGATCATCTGGTCGAGCAGATAGAAATAAATAAATAAAAATACTTTTATCGGTAAATGAATCTTCGTATAATTTTCCTATCTCGGGGCTCGCGAACGGGAACTTTGAAAAAATCCAGAATATTCAACCCTTCAATAGATCAACTTGCCCTTGATAGAAACTATCAATAGCACTATTGCTCTACAAGCCACCGACTAGACATAATGAAGTTTGTAATATATGTTGATAACCAGTTTCCTTGCTAGCTGATAAATATGTAGCAATGCAAGTCATACCGTTGAAAAGAGAAGATACAAAGAAATATGTCCGATTTCCAACCTCAAATAAACAATTTTGCAACAATTAACAATTTTATAAGCAATTTTGAAATATGCGCTAGAATAGCTGGGAAGGCTCCGCAAATTGTGCCCAGATCAAAGTTTCCAAATTGTAGTTTGACAGGAGTTACAAATTGATTGTTAAAAGTTAGTATAATTGTTGCAAAAGTTCTAAATATTTACTGGTCTATTGACACATTCTGGGCCGAATAATCCTATTCAGAAATAATTTTTCGTAATGGCGTACGCGCAGGCAAAATCTGTCTGTCGACACGGAGAGATGATATTTCCACCTTGTGCGTAAACATACGAGGCCCCGCCCTCAGAACAGCGTTTTTCCCGCCCCGTGGAATTTTCCGCCAATCACACAGACACTTCGATTCTAACTGCTAGCGATTGGCCCATGCGTCCCTCTTTCGGATTGCGGGTTGTCCAAGTTTGTCGGCGCGCTTGCAAGAATAGAATGTCAAACGAATTTTTTTCTTTGAGCGAGGCTTCAACTTCTTTCCATGTGAGTAGTTTTCTGGTAATTTTGTGTGAAATATACTCAATTTTGTATGAATTATTTTTTCAAAAAGGACACTAAATTTTTTAAAGTTTTTCCTGTCATGTAAGACAGTAAACATTTCGAGCTGGTCCTAGTTTCTGGTCCTTTATTGCAAAAATACAATATTGATAGAAATTTTTGTTTAATAAAATCTATTTTAAACTGGTGTTACATCAACACATACTTTCTCACAAATTTGCAACATTATATTACTATATGAACCTGCAAAAGAATTTCCAGCCAGCAACTTTTTTTCCGAGACCCGCACTCGTGGCCATCGAGTTAACTGGCTGTGCACTTTACCACTACTCCAGACAATCACTCTCACGTACTCTTTCTCGCGAACGCTTAATATTCTCTCTTCTCTTATATCCCTCGCAATTTTCGAAAATTCAGAGACATCAACGGAAATGAGATCTGCGCCATTCTTTTTTGTGTTCCTTGTTTAATCCGTGGAAAAACAAAGAAAAAATTGGAGTTTTTAGTGGGTTTTTTTAGAAAATATTTTTTATTTTCATTAACTTCAAGCAGAAATTAAGCGAAATTACTCGTTTTTTAAACATTTTATTTATTTTTTAAGAATAGATTGTGTTTGAGGCAAAAATCTTCATCTTGAATTTTGTATCTTCCCATTTTGCCGGACTCGTCTTTGCGCGTTGGACGGGCTAGCACACTCCGATGCACGACAGGTGCTGAAATCTGCTGGGCCCGTTTCGCGTTACGCAACTTCCTCTGGTTCGTTCGACCGGCTCTCACGGCGCTCGCGCGAAAAGACGTCATGGTTGCGACGCCTGAGCGGGCCAACTGCGGCATCGGGCTCCAAACGCATGGCACACTATCAATATCGCACTCGCGCGCAAACCATTTTGTGCTGAGGTGGAGACTGTTTTACCAATATACGAGTATACAAACCGATTGCAGATAAGTTCAGAATGTGCAATTTAATGTTAAATTAAAAAAATGTATAGTGAATACTGTCATATACAACAAGTGAAATACTTTTTTAAAGAACAATATTTATGAACACTGCGATAACAGTAATGTACAGTACAGTACAGTATATACTGTTGCAATTCAACAGTTCTCTACATTTTTTCCAAGGGCTTTTATAAATCTCTAAATACTACGAACAAAACCAGTGGTTATATATAATGATACAGACTTTCTCGTAAGATTTTTTTCTAATTTCCTTGGGGCGGACTGGCTTTAAGGTTACTATTGTACGAAAACTACTAAAATTTTCAAAATAATCTACATGATGCTAACGAAATAACTATTTATGGACAACATATTTCATTTAAAGGAAAAATCTAGTCTTCAATTTTGTAGTTGTAGGGAAACGCCGAAAAAATTCACTGTTTCGCAATTTTCGAAAATTCAGAGTTAATCGTGGAAATCGGACGTATGCCAACTTTATAAGTCTATTATAATCTATTCTTACAAGAAATTTGAAGAAGAAATTTAAAGCGGTTTTTGACAAAATTTTGAAAATGTCTGGGATGCTTCATGTTAATTACCCCCAAATTTTAAAGAATGTTTTTTAAATGAGCTTTGATTAGAGCTAGATGGACAAGGGACAAAGCTTCGACTAGAGCCAGATGGACAGGTGTTTGTTGAATTTGGAAAAGATTGTACGCATGGTTTAGGCACTGGAACACTGAAAAAAGGATACCATAAATCGCAACAAGGTTTCAATAGTTACACAAAATCTTCGTATGCGAAACGGAGACCTTGTTGCTTTACTCCCTTTCCTGGTTACAACAGCATCTAAGATCAAAGTCAAACTTGATATACCAACCAGCCTGTGATTTCTGAGAGGCTGATGTTGCTTCATAAACGGTCCTGTCGGCCTCATGAAGTCTAATCATGTTGCAGAGCAGTAGCTGGCCAGAGCAGTCATGTACCTTGTCAGATGATTTAATTATTGAATATATACATTTAAAAACATTCAAAATCTGTTAAACAAATATGTGTATACAAATCACTTTATTTCAATTACATAATAGAAGCATGATACGATAATTATGATTTTATCAAGCAAAGAAAACATATCTGTCATTCTTGCTCAAAACGGAAACGAAGAGACACACTTTAATAATTATATTATTTTCCGTCTGCGTTGTTACACATGTAAATATAAATGTCGAAAGACAGACTAATTACGTTATATATTTATCAGCTACAGTCCCAGGCCCTCGGCGGGCTCTTGGAAGTGTATGGGGGGGACAGGAATTTGCGCGCGCGCGCCAAAGCTTGCTGCAACCTGACCGCAACGCAATATTATCCGTTCATTCTAAGAAAAATCCTGATTTAAAGACGTGCAAGTGTACCTTCACTACATAAGAACTAAATTGAGCCATCGGTTGTTAAATTAACCTTGCATCAAAACTACTGCAAACGAAGGAGACCAGTGCGTGTTGCTGGGCGATAAGGACCTGTGATATTTCAGCCGTCGATTGACGAGGGCCAGCAGCGAGCGTGGGAGAGGGTCAGGACGAAGCATGGGTCGTGGCTCGTTGGACCGCGGCGTCGCGCCGCCGATCGGCCTGCGAGGACGTACTATTTAGTTCATTTTTGAAGGGCTAAGAGAACTGGTCGAAGTGGCGAAAAGCGCATCGTTGTGAAAGTTTTCAATTTTTTATTGTAGAGGAATACGTCGTTGGCGAAGCAAATCGCTGAACTTACTAAGAGTTCACTGGTAAGTAACGTATTGAAATTTATCGTGCTGCATCAGTGTGAATTATAATCTAAAGGATATTGGTAGATATCTTTTAATAGGCGCCAGACTACAGAGTCTAAATTACCTCTTTGAAGTGAAAATCTTATTTCATTGGGAGTAAACGGGCGAATGAAGTTCGAAAGAAAATGATACCTTCATTTACACCGCCTATTTGAAATCAAGCAAGAATTGTCAACCAAGATTAAAAGAGAATGGTGGAATGGAATTGTAACTTTAAGGTACGTATATATTTCTATCATTAGTTGTAATAATAGAGAGGTATATGTTACTTTATGTGCGTTTCTATTGGACATAACATACAAAACTTGGTCATTAATTCAGCTCAAAATTATTTTAATGTAAATTGTAAAATTCCTCTAAAAGCTTATGTTGAACAAGATAAACAATTATTTCGTTTTACATCATCGGTTTGAATCCTTTCAATTCAAATTCTTATGTAGTTAAGAGGATATAGAGGGCTTGGCTTCAAAACTCATTATTTTGCATTCATTTGTGCTTTTTTAATAGTCAATAAAGTACCTATTCAAAAAGTTTAAGTTATTTGATTAGTTTTGAATATTCAATTAAGCATTGCAAATTCGTATTAAAATGTAAAAAAAAATAATATTTATTATGTTGCCAATTCATTGAAATAATTTTAATATAGTCTTGAAGTGTCATTAATGGCAATTAGAAATTGTAGAATTAATTGTTGTGTTGTATTCCCATATGTTATAAGTGTACAGAATTTTGATTACTGTATTTAAATTGAGACTAAAGCCTATTATGTTCTGTAAATAATTGAACAAAATAATAATGCATTCCTAAAAAAACTGCTGTAAAATACTTTCTATTTTTTATTTTTCAATAATTATCACTTCAATTATATTTTCAAATACTATTGTATTAATTTTATTTTTCAGATAGTTTTTGGCACAGGTGATGGAAATTGGTCATTGAAACAGGTGATGGTCCATTGATGCAGATATTCATGGATATTGTTAATTCTAAATGCCTATTGCATTCTATGACAAGATCATGAAGATGTATTTGAAGGTGATGCCAATATACATTTTGCTAATTTTGCAAGCATCATGGACTCTTGTGATTTCATTATTATTTAACATTCACAAAATGTATAGACATTAATGGTTCAATATTTTCAGTGTATCATTTTTGACCAAGCAAAAAATTTCATTACTCTTGTAATTGGGTTGACCTTGATAATTTTCTGAAACATTTCCATTGCAAAGTGAACAAAATACTTTCCTCTCGAAATAAAACAATTCAATATTACTAGACATGATTCTCGTGCCCTTTAAAATGCTAAAACCTGCATACATATGCCAGATAAAATTTGACAAAACATGCACAATCAAATTTTAGCTTGGTATTTTTTTCATTGTCTTTTGTAACAGGAACAATTAACAATTTTTCTAAATTTGACTCAGTCCTCCTTCATCCTTTTGTGAGGAATGAATTTATTGTACATACTACATCACTACATGTAATTGGAGCATATTTGTAAGATGAAATCAGAGCCAATGTGAGGTCAAATTCTGCATTTTCTGCTCTTCAATCACATTTTTTTCTTTAAATTTCATAAAACTTTTGAATCAGACATTTAATTTATTGGTGTATGTAATTTTTCCTTGGCAGTCACACTTGCATGTCCAAACATTAATTTCAAAGACATTGTAATGTTTCCAACAATATTTAATGACTGCAATAAATGTAATCCTGCTGTTTTCAATTTCTGAATTGGTATAGGCAATTTTACAAAATGTAATTAAATATGCATTTTTATTTTATTTTTTTATATACATGGTTTTATTACATTTTTTTTTTTGCATGCAAGCAGACTGAGTCTGCGCCTAATTATTTTCCCCTCCCTTGTATCACTGTCAGTTACCAGTGATACTGAGTAGTGATCTATGTGTGTGTGAAATTAATTAATAGTATTCGAAGGATATAATCTTAAATTTTGAAGCAATCCAGAAAAGTATGCATTTAACAAAATAACTTGCCAAATTTAAAAGTCATTTCAGAACTGGTTATTAATTTGCTAAGAAAACTTATTATTTGACTCATCCAATAAAATGAAGGCCAATCATTTCGTCCCATGCCAAAGTGATGAGTCTTCTCCCACCTTAAACAATACTAAAATTATGATTTATCCCGACCTCTCACTATATTTATTTGCTGTTATTGTGTGTACATTCTTCTCTACAAATTTCTTATTGTTGCATGCAGGTGATATTAACAATAGTTAAGTAATGACATTAACTTGTTTGGAGTGTAGGATTTATAAATGCAGGCCAATGAGCTTATTCATTGTCAAATGGGCAAAGAGGTTTGTAATCAATCTCATTAGATTGATTCAAATTGCAGACCCAGTAGGTAAATCAATGCTGGGCAATACATTTTAATTCCAGTTTTTAAATAATTTTAACTAATTAGATCTTATTTTGTATTGTATGTTTGTACATTTAGATGACAGAAATTGAAACAACAGAAGTAAAAAATATAAATATGTTTTATGCTGGTGATTTCTTCCATATACTTTTTTGATTTTAACAGTATGTTAACTTTTTATTACTTCATTGTAATTGTAAACTAAGTGTTAATTTTATGTAGATGAATTTTGTGCTAGTGAATGCAAGAACCGTAAGTACAATAAAGGGACTAATAGAAGTGAACCTTTTGTAACCAAAAAGAATATAAACATAAAACAAGAATATTAAATTTGTAAAATGATAGGTTAAAAGAAATAAATAACAAATACATTCGAAAATAATTTTCAGCTACATATTTAGCCATAATTTAAATAAATCTTGGCGTTTTTATAAAAAAATGTGAACTAAATTTGTTTTTGGGGGATCAGTAATAAAAGTTGCTATTTAAATGTACCTGTGAAACAGTTTTAAAATGGTTTTGAAACAGTTATAAAACGTTTTTTTAAATAATTTTGAAACAGTTATAAAATGTTTTTTAAATAATTACTGATGACTGTAAACATGTTCTTAGTCTCCTTGTGTATTGAATCCACGTAATCACATAAATGATAAAGTGGTACATCAATATTTCATTATCATTTGTTAGCTATTAAGTTTATGTCAATATATTCCATTCTATTGTGAATTATGTTATATTTTACACATTTCACTTTACTAAATAAATATTTTAATGTTAAATTCTAATATTTTATTTCTAGGTGCAAACTGTTTCAGAATATTCATTATATATAATGACCCTATAATATATAACTTTTATTCAACAACAATGCAGGCATAATTGATGTATGTATATCTACCGTAATAACAGTCAGACTGCAGAATTTAAAGGCTTTTGAGGCGTTTTGTATAATTTAAAGTGAAATTTAATTATCACTAAATGCGTAATTTTTTTTGCAATTATTTCAATTTTTACGGTGTCTGGTTGTGTAGGAAAATATACAGATCTGTTGTTGGATCAAAAATAAATAATGAATATTCTATTAAGAGCAAGTACTACGCATAACCCATCCTACCCGTCAACAATCAGTACTTGTAACACCAATAAGAAATGCTTAAATAAGGCAACACGTACGGCTGGTCCTTCAACCAGTATAGCTGTGCAAGCCGACTCGGAAGGCCTGCACCTTGTATCAGTTTCGTCCGGATGCGTTATGACGGTGGGCTGGATCCTCCAACCTGTGTTGCTCGCTTGTGCCGAGCAGCTAGCCAACTCTTTCAACAAGGTGGCTTGGGCTCGGCAGCTTCTACCCGTGCACTTCTGACGAGGTGAATTCAGAGGAGTGCAACAAGGGACTCTTAATGATGCAACTTTTCGTTCCAACAATCTCGGTCACGAAACAGGAACAGTGAACCTGGTTGGGCCTATATTATCATGCGTTCCCTTAATACAGTATAATGGATCAGGTATACTGCAACTGCTCTCTTTTCTCCGTGTAGTGTTCACAGACTGACGGACGGACAAACGGACGGGCGGACGTATTGAAATAATCCAATTTTTCGGTATCAGGTATCCAACACGTGTATTTCCGCTGAAATCTCAAAATCGATTTTCCGCAGCATTACTTTACTTTATACAACGTATATTACTCCGTATACACGTATGTATACGATAAGGTAACTAGAGGTGCTACAGAATGGCTCAGACTTTCTCGTGCCAAATTTTTCTAATTTCCTTGGTGTGGCCTGAGTTTAAGGTCTTGCTCTATTCTGTGGCCAGCTGCCATCTATCGTCGCCCAAAGTACATTTTTTGGACAATTTCTCAACTTTTTGCTTTTCTAGTAATACAACCGAATAATTACTACAAGAATATTAAAGAAGAGTAGAAAATCGTTCTAAATACAAGTTTTCATTGAGAAATTCGTAGCCGTTTTTGAGAAAATGGTGATTAAGCTGTACTGTAAATGCGAAATTTAAAACTCTTTTTCACGGAAATCTATTGAGTTTTCGAAAACGTTAATATGAAGTCATTTGAAGCACTTCTACTTACAAATGTAATAATGCATACAAATTGATGAAAATGCCAATATTAATGGCGTGAGAGGTATTTAAAAAAATTACATTTGTCCAATTTTTGAAAAAACAAAAGAATACCCAAAAATGAACTTTACGTCATATTAAACAGGTCAAGAAAACTATCCATTAGAAAAATTTGAAGAAAAAATTTGGAACCTTTTTTGAGAAAATGGAGTTTATGTGGTCTGAAGATGCAGAATTTTGAGTTCATTTTTGTAGAAAACTGTTGTGCCTTCGAGAAACTTTATTAGACATGATTTAAAGCGAATGTACTCATATACACAATAACGTGAAGAAATCGCATCTAATGTAAATACTACCGCCGTGAGAGACAGGTCAAAAAATTACATTATTGTAATATTTTGAAGGGAAAATCTCTATCTTCAATTTTATAGCTGTAGTAAGACGCTGGAAAAAATTTGGAGCCGTTTTTGAGAAAATTTTGAAAGTATCTGGAGGGCTTTATGTAAAGTATCCCCAAATATTAAAGAATGTTTTTCAAAATCTCAAAGCTTCAACTACATCCAGATCGGCAGGGCTTTCTTCAATTTGCAAAAGATCGTACATATGCTTTAGGCGCTAGCAGTTTTCATAGACGGACGGACAGACGTTTTGAAAGAAAGTACTTATTCGGTATCAGGGGACCCCAAAACGTGTATTTCCGTTAAAATCTCGAAATCTATTTTCCGTAGCATAACATAACTTTCTTTACACTATGTATATTACTCCGTATAAACGTATGTATACGAGAAAGTAAAATCGTGTTGTTCCATGAACGTAATGCGTGAACGGATGCGAATATACTAGTGGCTTACATTAACATATATCTACTGAATAAAACAACACACACTGGTTTTCCAAAAAGTAGCAAGGACACTAGTTGAAACATACCAAATAAAATACTCTCGTACAAATCAAATATTTTAACAAAAACGACAAACGACAAACCGACTTTACGATACTGCAATAACATTATGATATATAGGCCTTCTCTGTGGCGAGGGTTCCGGTCATCGATAGCTTCGCCGATGACTAAGCAGAATAATAAAAATAAATTTTAAATATTTGAATTTATTAATGTTTAATATCCTATATTAGAGATGGATATCATAACACATACAGAATTAGAAATGCACGTATTGAAACGGTAATAGTAAAGAAACAGACAGGAAATATTGTACCTCTGTTTCTGGGTCAATGACCCCATCTCGGTCAGGTTTTTGAGAAAATGCTGAGATGGCCCCTTGTTTTGCTTCTGGACATAAATGTAACTTAATTATCTGTGCACGTCTTCTAGAATTCAGTGGGAAATATAGTTATTGAAAGTATCGTACTCCATGTTGTCGCGGCAGGAAGTATTACTACTTCACGAAGGACATGATGAGGGATAAAGTCCAAATCTATAGCTGATTTATTCTCGAAAATATATTTTATTATATCGGAGCGAATATTTTGTTAAGAAATCTGGCCAAAACGCTCATTTCTTTCTGTATTCAGAATTGAATTAGTACATAGCGTAGGGTAGGGATTACAGAATTATGAACACGTGCACAGAATTCACTTCTCCCCATAGCACGTCACACACAGTTTTCAACTGTTCTTGACGTAAAATAAAATACAAAAATAAAAAATAGCCATAAAACGTGAAGATCGCAAAGGAATCAATAATGCTCATCGATTTGTGAGCTCGCGGCCCCATCTGGATGACTTAGCGGACCGCGCGGGTCGTGTTCTATTGGCCGGCGACAAGAGCCGCAAGCCATCGCTATCGGAGCATCGTGGCTATTCGTGCCCGGTGAAAGGCGCCATAGACGGTGCGGGGATTTTAAGTGCGTTGAACGCCTTAACTGAGTTTTTATTTGTGGCAATATTGTACATTAGTTACCACACATTAAGGGAGAAATTTAAGACGTCGTGCTTTGACTCAACAAAAAACATTTGGTTTCCTGAAATTTGAAGAGAAACTTTTGGCCGTTCAGAAAAGCCGACTCAGCCCTCCATTATCAAATTGGCCAACTAAAGTAACGAAAACACAAAGTACAGAACAACACTAGACACTTTACGATGTCAAATGATCATCTGTACAAGTGGCTCAGTGGAAGTGAATGTGTGTCAAAACGGTTTTGTTGGCTATGCCTTTTATTTTCAAAACAGACTAGTAAAATATTTGGGGGACAACTGGATTTTGTAATTTAAGTGGCTTTACGAAATCGGCTTTAGCCCGTGCAAAATCAGAAAGGGGCTCGCTCGTAGCACATAGCGGTCACTAGCTCTTCACCACTGAGGGCCGTGTTAGATTCCCGTCGAATCTCATGTGAAATTTATTCCAACAAAGCGAGTTTGGCTGTTTCACAAGGGCTAGTCCAACCCCCCAGTGAAGTGTCCTAAACGGTACCCCTTTCCTAATTCCTTCCCAATTCTGGCCACTGGGTAGTAACGCAGGGGCGTGTGAAGTAAGAGGCGCGTATACGGAGATACAACCTAGCGGTCCTCTTTGACAACTGACTTGGCGAGACGAGACATAAAAATACAGCGCCCTCTGGAATAGAGGGATAGATAACGGGAGGATTACTCCGCGCTCAACGCTCGACCAGGGGTGAAGAGACGCGTTGCGTCTATAAGTTGGATTAATGGCGCAACGAATTAAAAAAGCCACCTTTAATGCATATTAGACTTACATCGTTTCGGAAAAGACAGCGTGGAAGAGGGCATAAACAGCACATTAAAATTTAATAACACCTTCCGCAATCAGCTAGTGGAGAAAGAATCGAGAAGTCTTGAAACCAGTGACAGCTCGTGCTTAGGTTGCACGGTTGAACAGTCTCCAGATAATCGAAAAATATTTTATAACTAGCATGCCCGTGCGAGAACTCTCGCATATTAAACTCTACCCTCTTCCCTATCCTTCCATTTCCATTTCCAAGAATTTGTTAAAAAAGTGTATAACTGTAACTTCCAATGTCCTTATAGAATATCAAATAAAAACAATGAAATTGATGTTCGAAACAGATTTTGAATAAAGAATTATTCAGTATTATAGGCAAATGGCCGTGGAATAATTCACAACAGCTCAGTCGCTAGCCAGCTGCCGACCCGGAGACTACCCACAAGACGCTGCCGCCACTGAAGATGTCCACCGCACACGTGGACGAAACGTTTGGCTCTTCAATGCCAACTGGACCACGGCCTACCAGCCCGGAAACTTTCACTCATATTGACTCCGGCCGTGAAAGCCTACGATGCTATGTAAAGATAGAGATTTTACCCATATCAGTATAGATGCTTTTTGTAAAATATCAGTGGTAAGTTACGTACCTCTTAAAAAATTACACCCTCTTAAAAATTGAAATTTGGGATTTTTTCCAAATTTTTAACTGTAATATGTCTGTTGAAGGACCAGATAAAAATCTGAAAATTGCACACATACTAGATCGGCATGATATCAAACTTTAGAAACAATTTCAACTTTTAGATTCATCTCAAACTATTTTTTTTTAATTGTAAACTTTCGCAAAAAAAAAGGCTTCATTTCCACATTAAGGATACGTTGTGACAAGTAATAATCACATTATCTTGAAGCTATGTTCAACTAAATTACATTTTGATTTAAAATAATTAATTAGACTTTATTATTAATAAACATAAAAGTTGCCTAATTAATTTTTAATGTTAGATTACATTAAAACAAACTTACATCATGACATCTACGTTTGTAATGATGTAATAAATAACCATATTAAAAATATGGTCATTTTAAGTTAAAAGCTGAACCGGATAGTATAAACTTAGTTTATGAAACAGAAAAAATAAATAAATTCAGCGTTTTCTTTATTTTTTTACTTTTTTGCCACTGTTTATTATTTCTGAACGTTTCTTCAAAGATACCGGCAGTTGCACAGTACTCCTTAGATTCAAAGATAGCGAATGAATTTCAGAATAACGTGTTGGACGCAATGATTTTCCTGGTAAAAGATTGACCGATTCATGTTTATTCGTGTAATAATGAGCCACAGTTATTTCTCTCAATACGTTTGATATAGGCTTTTTATGATTTTTGTTAGGATCTGAACAAGACTGGCCATAGATGTGAAATTTTTGGAAGTATTTTATATCCAAACTGTACTTACAGGTAGATGTGATATCAGAGTTATTCCATAGTAAAAATAACACTTTTTTCTCTTCACCAAAGTCTTCAATCAATTTGGAGTCTTTAGGAAAAACTCCATAAAATTTTATGGCAAACTTCATTACTAAAATCACCTATACAACACTAACACTCCATTTTGATAAAGGTCACACAACTGTAAACAAAGACACAGAAACACGTTTTGATGGAAAGGGAAAGCAACAATCACAGCTGTGTGATTTCGAAATCATGTTAATTCTCGGCCCATTGCGTTGGTTCTACAGATTCATGAACCTAAGATTCTTGATATTCTAAGGAACGATAAGGGGGCACGGTCAAGTTTGGCACTAGCTTCGACTGTACTTCTTGAACTGCACTGAGCCAGAGGCGTATCTAGGTATTCAGGTGCCCATGGCCAGCATAGAATTTGCGCCCCTGTCAGGATACTCCAAATTAGGGTTGTTATTATTTGTTTTAGCGAGTATACTCAAAATAGCGCCTCTAGTGAGAGGCACCCCTGCCACGTGCCTTGTCTGCCATACTTTACGATGTGCCATGTTTGCCTCTGCACTGGCACATGCTGATTCTCTTGCATTGTTTGTCAACTCAGTCGCGTTATTCACACCTAAGGAATTCTATGCAATCATTCGTATCTCTGAAGAAACGTTCATAAATAATAAGCAGAGTGGCAAATTTAAACGCGAAAAATAAACAAAATGCTGAATTTATTTATTTGTTGTCTTTTATAAACTTTTTTTTGTATTATCCGGTACAGCTTTTAACATCGAAATGATCATATTATTAAATAAAACGTAGATGTCAAGATGTAAGTTTGTTTTAAAGTAAGGCAACTTTTATGTTTATTAATAATAAAGTATAATTAATTATTTAAAAATAAAAAATGTATTTCTGTTTAAAATAGCTTCAAAATAATATTATTACTACTTGTCACAACGTATCCTCAATGTGGAAAGGAAGCCTTTTTTGCGAACGTTGACAATTAAAAAAAAACTTTGAATTAAATAAAAAAGTTTTTTGATGTTTGATATCATGGCGATCTAGTATGGGTACAATTTTCAGATTTTTATCTGGTCTCCCAACGAAGATATTACAGTTGAAAATTTCAACTTTTTGATTAGTGTAAAAGCACAGAAAAAATTAAGGCTGAGCTTCTTTTCCTTCTTTGAGAAATTACTCTCTAAAACTCGAACTTCATTAATTGGCGTACTATCATCTACTCGCGTTCATTCGTATACTCCGAAGCGAGAAAGTCAAAATAATGAAAGCCAGTTTATAGAGAACTTAGTTTAAAGGTTTTGGAAAAATGTCATTAACCTTCATGGTTTTTTAAACTATTCCGATTCTCATAAATCATTTGTGTAACTTTTTCAATTAATTCATGTCTAATGTATGCCGTAATTTATGTCTATTTTTTTCACCAAAAGTTTGAAACAATTGAATATTGATAATGTTGAAAAATTAAAACTTCGTAATATGATATGAGACGTTTACTGTTTCTAACTGCCCTTTGCAAAGGTGGCGAAATGTCAGTGGCATCATTTCCGTTTTCCCTGTAGCGTCGCTGATCGGGAGGTTCCAGAGTTAGAGTACAGACGGTGGCGGATATTCAACTGTAGTTGGTCTGTAGTTGGACTGTCTTCGTCGAATTTAGTTACTCTTTGAAGGAGAATTCCGGCTATCCGGTGCACTTGCCAGGTAGTTTTTCCTGGTTTCTCTTATAAATAGCAGAAAAATGTCGGAAGCAATTCCTTAACACACGGACCACGGACCGCACACTATCTTCCCATCCCCATTTTTGTCGCCTTCTTTTTTGTTACACACAAACCCACACACAGATACCCAACCTTATCGCAAATGACGGAAGACCAGACGAGCATAGATGTAATGTGAACATAGAGATGTGAACGATCCGGGAACAGTGGCTAGTCTCTTTAATCAATATTTTTCGACAATTGATCCTGATCTCACCCTGTTTTCAGCCAAACAAAAATAACAACAGACGTTTCCCCAAAAATGTTAGACACGATGTTCGTTTTCGAAACATCTTCCTATGAAATTCTCAAAATAATCGGTAAATTAAAAAATTAATATTCAGCGAGTTTAGATGAATTTCAAGATTGTTTCATAAAGACTAGTGCCCCTGCCATTATACACCAGAACTTTTCCAGATATTTTCAAAACAGCTAAGATTAAGCCGTTCTTCAAAAAAGGCAAAAAATGAAATTCAAAATTATAGACCATTTTTTCTTTTTTCAAAAATATTACACTTTTCTGGAATATTTTTTACAATGTAAACTTTTCTCAGTACACAGAAGGCGTTTTCAGATTCCTAACATGGATTTCGAAAATCAAAATCTACGGAAACAGCCATATTTTCTTTTCTTAAAGATATCGCTTCATCAGTGGATCAAAACGAAGCACCTATTGGAATATTTTTAGAACTTTCAAAAGCTTTTGAAGTCAGAACATTTTGCTTTCAAAATTACCTTCGTATGGAATCCGTGGTATTGCTCTAGACTTGTTATGTCCGAAACCTTAAATAACGATCTCAGAGTGTAGGAATACCGTAATGGGATGATGGAACATTCGGTACACATCTTTCCGATTCATTGCTAATTGTGCATGGAGTCCCGCAGGGATCGATTGAAGCCCTATTCCCTTCCCACGATACGTAAAAGATATGCTTTTGACAATTCCAAACGGAAGAGTAGTTCTCTTTGTGGATTATACGAATATTCTTTGCAATAAAGAAACCGTAAATAGAACATTATCAGATGTTTCAAATTAGTTCCGTAATAACAAATTGAGAGTAAATGCAAAGAAAACGGTCTTAATTCAGTTTTAGATGTCAAATAAATTATTCTGTACTCGATTGAAATGCCCTCGATTGATGTGCCATTTGACTTATTTTAAGGTAACAACATTTTTAAGTCTCTTAATTCAGTCAAACTTCAAATGAAAAGTACATTGAAATTAATTGAACACAAAATTAAATTCATTATGCTACGTGTTCAGAATTCTTTCAAATTCAATCAAACTTCATACTGTTCGTTGTATTTCGCTAATGTTCATTCCCGCCTGAGATATGACATAATATTCTGGGTAAATGGATCTTATTGCCCTCAAACTTTTAGGTTACAGAAAAGAATTGTACGAATAATATGCAAATCTCACCCACGTGATTTTTGTAAACCTTTCTTTATTAAGCTAGGAATTTTACAATGTTACAAATTTTACAATTTTACCTTGTTTCTTGATTTACGAATCAGTGGTTTTTGTCAAAAATGACTTACTCAAGGGCGAGAGTATATTTTCAGCCAACGCCGAGATCTATAACTATAACACTCGATGCCGTAATCATATTTATCAGGTGACAGTATCAACAGCTCACTAGAAAAAAATTCACATACAATATATGTACATTATTTTACACTTTGCACGAATATTTAATTAAAATATACGTGAGTAACTAATTGCTCTCAATTAAGTGTTTTTAATATCATATCAACCTAATTTCTTAAAAAATAATTATGTTAACACTGGTTAAGTGTAGGCATTTTTTATTATTTATTTATTATTTTAACTTTTTTATTTTATTTTTGATCAAAGTTTTAATTAAATTCGTTAATTAAATTAATTTATTAAATAAATTGAGTTATTAAATTAATTTATTAAATAAATAAAGTTATTAAATTAAGTTATTAATTAAATTATTTTATTTTAATTTATTATTTTAATATTTTATTTTAATTATTTTTATTATTAATTTATTTTTTTATTAAATATATTTATTTCAATGAAATGACTTTCATGATTGTAAAATTGTTTCATTCCACATACTTTTATTTGAAAATATTTCCATATCTAAACTAGCTACTTCCGTCATTTTCTTCGACTGAATTTATTCAGGCCACTCTGCCCGGCTGAGATTTGCTGCGGTGAGTTGTGAGACTCTGCCTGCCAGGTTTCGTCGTAAGGGCTGCCCAAGCTGTGCGATAGCAGAACTTCGCGGCCGACGGCCGTCACTTTTTGATCCCAAAACTGTACGAATCTGTTGCACCAAATTTCGCTTACTCGTTGGATTAAATTAGTAAGAAGAAATTAATGGAAAACGTGGGAATTCAGAAATTGAAACTTGTTCAATTATTCGTGTTCTCTCCCAGATCTCGTTAACGAAGTTTCCTTGTTTTCAAATATCTATGAAGGTCAAAACAGTAACCCAAATACTGCGACCCTTATTTTGTACGTAGTACAAAATACATAACTTTAAGCTGTGAAACATTACCTTTTGGAAAGTGGCCATTCTCACATAGAGGTAGATTGAATGTTCGGTGTGGTATAGAATGATAAGAAATGTGTGCCAGTGGATAGTACGCAGGAGTGGTTGGTGATTTTTAACATAATAAATGTAATTGTTCCTAGACGTATCCTTCTACTTGCATTAATGATTAAAAAGAAGTGTTTTAATTGAAAATCTGATTTTTTACAACCAGACTATTTTTGAAATTCGTTTATATTTTTTCCATGGTGTTGAACATACTTTTTTTCTTGTAAGATCACGACCTTATCGCTTGCTTTCCGTAACATAATCCTCAATACCTCTGGTAATGTGTACCTAAAAGGTACATCAGCATTCTGATTTACGATTTGCGACTTGTATTGCCTTTTCCAATAACGTAGATTGCCTTGGAACCTCCCTAGCCAGAACCATTCTCCCTTCCTTTTTTTTCTTCTTCAATTTATTGGTTTTGATGGTAGGTACATAGATTAGTTGTTAACAACTTTACATATGTATTGATTTCTTATTAACTAACTTAAAATTAACTTATAATTAACTTACAATTAACTGACAACTATTACAATGGGAGAGGAATTCCTAGTGGGTCCTCTAATCAGGTTTCAATTCGGCGAATTTGATGGGAAATGAATGGTAGAGGTATTTATTTGTAATTTTGGTTTGATGGATGAGATTTACCGAGTCTGAAAGGCACCAGGGAGGGGATTTGATTTAAGCTGGAGTAAAACTTAGTGGAGCCGACCTGGATGGCCGAGGTGGCTAAGAGCGAGTACCGACTCAGCGCTTCGGTCCGATGGGTCGCGGGTTCGAGTCCCGCCTTGGGCATGGCTATTTGTCCCTTGACTTTGTATGTATGTGTTGTGGCGGAGGGCCTCGCGTTCTGCTGACCCCGGATCAGAGGAGCCTGCAAGTGTGTTGGTGTCTAGTGTATGGTCGAATAAGCGTCCCATCGGGGCGTAAAGGGTAACCGGCTGTTGGCTGGATAAAAGCCCTAGATAAAAAGAAAAAAAGTTAGTGGAGAGATAAGATACATGCTGTGATAACGGTTCGAGGTTAAATTCCTTATGAAGTTGGAGGTTGGATACTAACCATGGGGCGTTGGCAATTGTTCTAAGAAACTGATTCTGTATTACTTGAATTCTGTTAATGTTCGTTTTGGAGGCGTTGATCCAAATGGGGTAGGCGTACAGTAGTAGAGGTCTTATGACTGTTTTGAATATTAATATGGAGGAATTGAATGGTACCGAGCTATTTCTGTGGTTAGTTAATGGTGTCTAATGTCTAATTAATGGTTTTAGCTGCAGTAATTTTATTTTGGCTTGAATTAGTTTGTTATCTGTGTGTTGCTTCCAGTTTAGTTTGGTGTCTAGTTGAAGTCCGAGATATTTAACCGGTTTGTTCGGGGGTAGCCATTCTATTGTGTTATGGTTCAGTGTCATAGGAGTGGGTGGAGTGTAAGGTCTTAGTGTGAATATTTTGGCGGAAGTTTTACTTGGATTTAACTGTATCTTGAGTTTGGAAGCCCAGCTATCCAAAATGTGAAGGTATAATTGCATTCTGTTTCTAATTAGATTCATGGATGTGTCTGAAGAGAATATGGCCGTATCATCCGCAAATTGAGCTGTTTGAATATTACGTAGTTTAGGAAGATCAGCGACATACAAGTTGAATAAGGTCGGAGAAAGTGGGGAACCTTGAGGGAGTCAAGCGTTTATTAATCTCGGATTTGAAAGGTGGTTGTTAACATTTTCCGAAAATGTTCTATTGTCAAGAAAACTATTTATTATTGAGAGTATGTAGTGGAGAGTGCCAATTTTGATTAGTTTGTAGTTCAGGGCTTGATGCCATGTTCGGTCAAATGCTTTTGTAATGTCTATGAAAATCGCCATGGTGTGGTGTTTTCTTTGAAAGGCTGTGTATATATGTTCTGTAATACGGAGTAACTGATGTTGTGTGGATATTTTTTCTGTGAATACAAATTGTTCTATTGGTATAGCTTTTGTTAGGTGGAGATGTTTGTTTAGTCTTTTTAGGATAATTTTTTCGAAAATTTTTGAAAGGTTTGGTAACAAGCTTATAGGGAGGTAACTGTCGGCGAAGGCAGCGTATTTGTTTGGTTTGGGGATGGGAATGATAATTGCATGCCTCCAAGTCAGTGGAAAATAGCCGATTCTGAAGCATGAGTTGAATGAGGGGGTGACAAATACTTTAGAGCTGTGTTATTAATGCAATCGTGACCTGGAGATTTTTTAGTTGGGAGTTTTTTTATGATTTTACTGATTTCAGTCGGAGATGTGTATTGGATTTTGTGGTGAGGTCCATGAATACTTTCTCTGTCCGTTTTTATTATGGTGTTGTGTTCGGGATGAAATTGTGAATTATTTGAGGTGAATGTCGATGCAAAATAGTCAGCAAGTTCTTCATCTTTATGATATGATGAATAAGCTTTACCTGTCGCTGTTTTTAAGGGAGGGATTGTGTTTTTCTTTTTAGTATTTTCTTGGTGAATTGCCAGAGCGAGTTTTTGTTGGTGTTTAGTGAATTTAATGGATTATGAAATTTTTGATTTTTGTGATTTTTTATGAGTTTTTTGACAATGTTAGTGATTAGATTTAGTTCCTTCTTAAGTTCTCTAGTTTTAAGTTGGATCCACAGTCTTCTGGTTTTATTTTTTGTGATTACTGCATTTTGAATAGATTGAGGTAATTTGCTGTATGTGTTTTTGTTAGCGTTTGGTAGTATGGTGGGTTGAGATTTTCTAATAGTGGAGATAATTATTTCGTTCAAATAGTTTATTGATTGATCTATTTCAATTGGAATTTTCAGGATCTTTATTCTAGGGATTGCATTTCTGATTAATGTTTGATAGTTCGTCCAGTTTATTTTTAAAGTATTTATTTTAGGGGTAGAGGCGTGTTAAGGGGTTAATTGTTGGGTAGTCATTAAAACCCGAATGTGATCTGAGTCTAGTTCAAAAATTGTTGAAATGTGAAATTTTATTTTTGTGTTGGTTATGGCTAAATCAAGGATATCCGGTTTGCGCAGACGGTCGAATGGAATTTTGTGTTGGTTCGGGAGGAGATACAACTTTTAAGTTAAATTGATTAATTAAATTTGCTAAGATTTTGCCATCGTGATTACTGGTTTGGCAGCCCCAGCTTGTATGTTTGACGTTGAGGTCACCTACCAATAGGACATTTTCCGTGGGCTGGAAGAAATTTTGTAGGTTTGCGTTTTGGATTTTAGTACTTGGTGGCTTGTATACTGATATTATTTTCCATAATTGATTTTTTATATTTATGTTAATTGCGATGGCTTCAATGTCGGGGATTCTCCCTCCCTGCTGGCAGCCCCGCTCCAAAATAAAGTGAACGTCCTGATGGCATCAGCGTAGTATTATCGATTTACTCGCTCGCACCCAGCTAGTTTTGACGCTTTACGACTGACAACACATAAACAAATTGCTTGAATTCCCAGTTCGACCAAATCGCAGACAACTCTGCACCCATTTTTCGCGTAAGGGACTCTAATTTCAAGATATTCGTATGTATCATTGTGAGAGCTTTATTTTTGCAAAAATCTGAAGGTATTTATGACACATACGCTTTGAAATATTCTTTTTCCAGAGGTGAGTGCATAAAGCGATTCGGTTCGTGAATGCAAGCGTGATATTTATTCATTGTTTTGATGTAACAAAACAGGAATTTTCCAGTCATCGTTTCATTGTTCAAACATTTCTTTCAAATAACAGTGCCAAGGGAAGAAGCGCGATGTTTAATATTTCCGAGGTCTACACAAATGTGTACTCTTAGAACCCTTATAATATTAAATGTAAATAGAACTGCGTTATATCTGAGATCTGCTTCCCGTTCAGTAAACGCTTGAACAAATTACCATTATTGTTACCACCTTTTCTAGAAACAGAACAAATGACCTTTGCCAGTTGGTTTTGTTTTCGGAAAATTTGGATGAATTTTGCAGAAAAAGAGGGCATTTTTAATAATTCTGAGAAGTACGTGCTGACAACACTAATAACACAAACAAAGTTGTATTTAGGTAATTGGATTTGGATTAAGATCTGTGTCACGTTGTGCAAAGTATCCAATGCTTAAATATTCGAGCATAAACATCTGCTATCATACACCAGCACCGGAAAGTCTTACGATTCAAGTCTCGCCGTTGGCAGGATTTTTTACTCTAGCTGGGCAGTTAGGTCGAATTCAGCTATTATCTGGAGGATAATTCTAGTGGCTGGCTACTCTGATCGGTATATTTACATGGTTTCTCTGATCAATACCAGGCGAATGCTGGAGCAGTACCCATACAAATGGGCCACGGACCGCGCGCCATCTTTCCTTTCTCATCCTTCTGTCCCCACTTATTACATACACTTACATGCACTACACTACCACACGTGCCGGGAGACCTGTCGGGAGCTTAGACCTTGTCCCGGTTGGGGCGGTGCCCCGAGAGCTGGGGAGAGATATCTAGTTGAGGATAACGCCGCGAGCCGTCTGGCCGGCCGGCCGTCTGGTCGTGTTCAACGCCAGCGCCTAAATCGTTCAGCCGATTTTCTCCAAAATTGATATTCCCCGATCGAACTGAATGAACTTAAGGGTTGGGAAGTTTCAATATTGAAGTCAAGGGTTGGGATATTTTGAGTTTTGAAGCTTCAATGTGATTTCACAGTTGTTGCTTTTTTTTACCTCAAAAACTGTTGAAAACTGTGTGCGATGTGCGAGGCGGAGAAGTGAATTATGTGCACGTTTTCACAATTCTGATCCCTACATTAAGCCTTATAGTAGTTGAATGTTGAATACAGAAAGAGATGAGCGTCTTTACAAGGATTGTTAAAAAAGTATTCGCTCCGATTTAATAAAATCTATTTTCAAGAATAAATTTGCTATATATTTAGGCTCTTAGCCCTCATCATGTCCTTCTTGAAGGAATAAGTCTTCCTGCCGCACCAACATGGAGAACAATATTTGAATAACTATATATTTCCCACTGAATTCTAGAAGACGTGCACAGATAATAAAGTTACATTTATGTCCAGAAGGGAAACAAGGGGCCATCTCAGCATTTGCTCAAAGTATCAGTATATATGACAAGAATGTACTCTCTCCGTACAAGAATGTCAGTACTCTCTCTGTAGTAGGAGCGTTCACAGTCGACATCAGTAACTCTCATTTGTATATCGTTTGTAATTTTCTTCTTCTACAATTTTAATGAAATATGTTTTCAACATCTTACCATCTATCAAGGTCAATTTTATCATGATATTTCATCCAATTCTTTGTAAATTGACATATTATTAAATGCCTGATGATGGAGGCACAACTCGACCTCTGAAGCGTTGCCACGCTGTTTATTGTTTAAAGATACCATTGTTATGTAAAAATCATTTGTTTTAATAAATGTATTTGTGACTATAAAAAGTAATTATTGGAACTTTTATTAAGAAAAAACTTAGTAGCAGGCAGCCTATGTTTCATCTATATATTTATATTTATATTTATATTTATATTTATATTTATATTTATATTTATATTTATATTTATATTTATATTTATATTTATATTTATATTTATATTTATATTTATATTTATATTTATATTTATATTTATATTTATATTTATATTTATATTTATATTTATATTTATTATTCTATTTATATCTCTTATATTTATTTATTTATTTAATGTTCTTTATTGCGAAATTTGTTATAAATATTTAAGTGACTGTTTCAATTCCATCTGAATGTAAAACTATCATTATTTCTTGATTCTGTAATGAACTTATTTTATTGTTTGAATTATTTGACAGGTATTACATAATGCGGGCGAAAAGCTTTTTAATAACTTTTGGAAAGAAAACTCGAATATATGTCGCTCGTGGGCGAGTTTTGGGAGGCCATTCATGTCGTATCAAAGCATCGGCTGCGTAGTCTAAGTCTTCACTCAGCCCCGGATGCCGCTGCGTCTCTCTGGCGTCGGCGCCGCCGTCGTCATCGTCATCGACATCGTCATTCTGCCGCCGCGGCGCGCCGCTGAGTAAAAAGTGCTCAATGTGGTGGTACCGGGTGACCCGAGTGCGGCTTTCGCGCGACGGGGCTGCTCATGTTTCCTCGAGTACTTTCGTGAATCCTGTCGCGTCCTCTATGGCATCCACGTCCACGCCCGCGCACCGCTGGGATTCCCTCTCGTTTTCGGAGCAGACCCTTATATGGTTGAACACATTGCGTGGCAAGATATCTAAGCATGCATCTCTCTTTCACACGCATGTGTTAAAGAAGGACAGAATAAAGACTGACGCAGCGGTCCCCTTACTCTTTTTTCAGTGTAGGACTACGCACACACGCCGTAGTACACGCAAGAAGGAACAAGTCATGTATATACTCAGAAATTGAGCTTCTAAATACCAAGGACTGTGATTCGCAAAATCTCCTTGGAAAAAAGATTCAAACCATGCCACTTCCTGTATTGCGCCACATTGCATAAGTTAACACAAAGAGTTTCCTAAACTTTTCGCAGGAAAAAATCAACTCATCGTGCTACAAAATAGCATAGACTTGCTCGTTTCCCTCTCTGTTCGGGTTTGGAGGCTGACGTGGATCACCTCTTACGGGACGTAGACTCTCGCGGAAAGTACCCTTCCCTAGGAACAAATCCCAAATATGATCTCTCGTGCTCCTCGAACAGAAAGCAGATACAGCTTTTAGTTCCATCTTGGTAATGTATCAATACATATATGCCCGCGGTAACCCATGACTCCATCTCGATGCTAGTACCATTGTTCTCGGTGTAAGAAACCACATCCTCAAATACACTCACAGATTGCATACAGAGCTCTCAGACAGTTACCGGCTAGAACGAAGAATTATGAAAAGATTAGGGTATTGATGTAAAGCATTAGAGACCTTGGTGTTCATGTAGTACGTCTACATCTGCCCTGACACCCTATGCTAAGAAGCTAGGCGACTTGATCGTGCTATTTGTAAACGTGTTACGATTTTGTAAAATAATAATTCACTAAAAATGCGTACCATTTACGTAAAATATACTTTTTTGATCCATACGTAGTCTATAATATTTTTTGCACCATTGAATCTATGTATCGCGTCATTTGAAACCATTCGTTTGCCATGGTAAAAATGTCGACGTTACTTTAGCTTTAAATATTATTCATCTCGGACTCGTTAACAAATGTTTCGCAATTAAATAACTTGTATTGTAGAATAAAATGTTTACAGATCGTCTCAGTAAACACAATGTTTCAGTTTGCTTTTATGAAACATTAATGTTAAGTAAATCGTAGTTTATCAAACAATACTGAAACTGTTTTAATATATGTGTTTATTAATATACCATTAGCCCCGCGCTGGGCAGATCAATTTGAAACTATTTTAACTATTATTCTTGAAAGTATTTATTACCACAGTCTGCCACTCGCTGGGCAAGTCAATTTTAAACTGTTTTAAATTATTATTACACTAGAAAATATTTACCTTTTATTATTTATTAATGCCCGACTTCCACATTCTAAATTAAATACTATAATTAAATATTATTTACGTGGGCCGACGTCCTATCCAGTACGGACTAGGTAAATACTAAAAATCTATTCTGTTGAAAAAAACTCAAAATGGTTGATATGAGGAGTCTATTAAAAATCAGCCTTCCTTTCTCAATAACACTATTCCATCATTTATTAATGTTATTTTGTGATTATATTTACAAAACTTTACTTTATAAATACAATTGCCATACCATCAAATTTAATGACTTTTGTGATTTATTAAAAGCCTTTTAAAATTTGTCCAATAATTTATTTGCAAAAAATGATTATGTTACCTTGCAAAATGTTTTCCGTAGCGCTTACTGTTTGCGAAGAATTGTTTACCCCGAAGAATCTCGACGACAATGAGTCTTCTGCTCTTCTTTCTTGAAAGTGAAATTGTCACAAAGTTAATATCCTTAAATCTACTATTAAATAATATGAACTTTTTACATAGAAATTACTCCGAATGCCTCGGATGAACATCCCAACTCGATAGATCACGACAACTAAACGCCCGGCCTGCTTAAATCACTACTATGCCCAGATAGCCTTCCAAGTGCCCGCGACGGCGATCGGATATCGTACACTCAACATTTACACTCGAAAACATTTCAGATTCAAAAAATGTCATCAAACGCCATTTGAAGCATTTCTGGTCTCTAATGCATTGAATTATAAAATACTAAACGACGTGCAAAAAATAAAATAAAATAAATGATAATAAACATGTACTTTTTAAATAAAAAGTGTCATTAAAATAGAAATTATATCATGTGGTTTAATGCATTGCGTTCTATCCTTATAAAACATAAAAAATAAATTTGTACCCAATTTTGAGAAAATCTTATTTATGCACTTTTTTAAATTGTCACACTTTTACTCAAAATTACGCAAAAACTACTTATTTTTTTAAATGTACGATACTTAAAGATCTCGTTTTAAAGAGTAAATTTTATTAAGAAAAATAACAATTCTGAACAATGTAGTTGTAGGATAGGGCAAAAAATTCGAAAAAAAAAAAAATTTTCCCAGGGCTTTTATCCAGCCGACAGCCGGTTGCCCTTTACGTCCCGAAGGGACGCATATTCGACCATACACTAGACAAACACTTGCGGGCTCCTCTGATCTGGGGTCAACAGAACGCGAGGCCCTCCGCGACAACACAAACACAAAGTCAAGGGACAAACAGCCATGCCCAAGGCGGGACTCGAACCCGCGACCCTTCGGACCGAAGCGCTGAGTCGGTACTCGCTCTTAGCCACCTCGGCCATCCAGGTCGGCTGAAAAAAATTAATTTTCAAAAATTTAGATTCAGTAAAATTCGTCAATTAATCACTTGGAACCATTTGGGAGAACGTTTAGATGACATGACTTAAAGTAAATATTCCCCAAACTAAAAGTTCCGTTTCAAATTACAAGAATCACATCAAACATATCGACCGGAAAATATCAATTTTGGTGATAATCCTGTGTACGGTATTGGCGCTAGTGTTGTTCGCAGACAAACAAACGGCCAATAACACACACGAACAAACCCTTTGAAAAAAACAACACATTTTTTCTGGTAACAGCGGTCCCTAAAACATAATCTATCATAATCTTCACGTTTTTGGCGCTTAACCTACATTTCTATGCACTAAGTATTCATGATCATATCATGTTCGTCACTGCTTACGACACATCTGACGTCATGTAATAGAAGGCTCAAAGGAAGGGTCCGGTCAGTAAATATTTTCTATTCACTTGTTGTGTTATGGAAGAGCAGCTATTTTAATATACTTGGCATGTAAAACACTGTGGTACTGTGTATATAAACTATACTATGTTCTTGCAGTATTTGTAAATACATTTATTGTTAAAATATTTTATTTATCCAAGTCTTTTACGAGAGTATTTTATTTGTTGTTCTTTAGGGGGCACGTGCTACATTTTTGAAAATCATTTTGTGTTGTTTTGTCCAGCAGTATTCTTGCTGCTGCATGCCACTAAGTTAAATATTAAAAGGGAACAGTCACATCAGAGCTATACATGCCACGGAATATTAGGGGGCATTTCATCACATCGTTGGTGATAAGACTTTGATCGAAAATAAATAAAGATAAAGACGATCTTTTTTAAAACATCAGTCACTAAAAGATGTAATTCTCTAAATTAAAACACATTAAAAACTAATGAAGCCAAATGCGTGTTCGAGACAGCGACCTTATTTAAACAATTTCAGTCTGTTTCTTTTTACTCCTTACTTCCTAAGAATAAAAAGTATTGGGCGCCAGAAAACGGCGATTTTTCGAGAGAAAAACTATGATCGCCCTAGCCCTGATAGCGAAAAAGTGGATAAATCTTGTTCGTATATAAAGTAAATTACTTCCTCTAATATATAATGTAGTCAGAATCCATGATTTGTGATCCATCATACCGAAAACTCGATTGACGGCAAAACGTATCTCCGTCTGTCTGTCCGTCCGTCCATCAGACTGGCTGGCTCTCTTGTCTGTCTGGCTCTCATCCTGTCCGTCTGTTCATCTGTCCGTCCGTTCGTCCGTCCGTCCATCTGCCTGGCTGACCCGCTGTTTGTCAGGCTCTCGGTTTGTCCTGCCTGTCTGACTGTCTGTTCCTCTGACAGTCCGTCTGACAGTTCGTCTGTCAGTCCGCCAATCCGTCTGTCAGTCCGCAAATCCGTCTGTCAGTCCGTCAATCCGTCTGTCAGTCCGTCAATCCGTCTGTCAGTCCGTCAATCCGTCTGTCAGTCCGTCAATCCGTCTGTCAGTCCGTCAATCCGTCTGTCAAGCTGTCAATCCGTCTGTCAGTCTACCTATCCGTCCGTCTGTCTGTCTTTCCGTTCGTCCGTCTGTGGTGCCTATATGAAATATTTTTTGAAAAAGAAAACACGTTTGCCACATACGGCGCTTCTGTGGCGTGGTGGTATGAGTTACTGCAAGTTAAAACTGAGTATATGAGTTCAGGTCTGGGAACGGCAATAAATTTTGGTGGTTGAAAACTCATTTGCAAGTTTATGAAAGTGTAATGTAGCGGAGCAGTTAGAAATAATGCGAGAAAGTATGTGATTTTGGAGCACATCTAGATTGAAATATCTCTGACGTCGTTAATATTTATATTAGCAGCGATCTGTACAGATTATAGAATTTGTGTGTAAAAGTGCTTTAAATAATTTCGAATAAAGTTTCCCCAAATCTCAAAAGTTTTCTGAGGATAAAAGCTTCATTTTTGGTATGACAGAAACGCTTAAACGACATCTAAAACAACTCCAAAAGGGCTCCCATTTTTGCAATTAAAATGTCCATATGGGACGAGTTTTTACTCTTCTATAATAACATGACCTTAGTCACGTTTCAGTCCGACCATTAGGGAACCAAATTTTTTTTTAAAAATGTGAGAAAATGTAGTTTGGGCAGCGATAGATGGCAGTTGGGAATAGGGTGGGGCAAAACCGGAAACAAAACTTACACCAAAGAGTTAAGTAAACTAAATAGGACGAGGAAGTCTGTGCCATTCTGTAGCACTGCTAGTTCGTTATCACCGACCGGCAATAAGAGTACGACGGACAGACGGAACGACGGATGGGTGGAACGAGAGACGGACGGAACGACGAACGGACGGTCGGGAAAACGAACGGAGGGACGGTCGGAATGTCGGACGGACGGAATGACGGACGGACGGAATGAAGGACGGACGGACGGAATGACGGACGGACGGAACGACGGACAGATGGTCGGAACGACGGACCGACAAGCGGACAGTCGGAACGACGGACGGACTTATGGAAGGAAAGACAGACGGTCGGAACGACGAAGCCCAGATGTGCCCTGCAGGCCGCTCTGCGGGGTACATCTCAGCACACATGACCTACGGCGAGGCGGAAGTAAGCACTTTATTTATTTATTTATTTATTTATTTATTTATTTATTTATTTATTTATTTATTTATTTATTTATTTATTTATTTATTTATTTATTTATTTATTTATTTATTTATTTATTTATTTATTTAATTTATTTATTTATTTATTTATTTATTTATTTATTTATTTATTTATTTATTTATTTATTTATTTATTTATTTATTTATTTATTTATTTATTTATTTATTTATTTATTTATTTATTTATTTATTTATTTATTTATTTATTTACTTATTTATTTATTTATTTATTTATTTATTTATTTACTTATGTAACGTCAAAAAAACAGTTCAAACTGCGTATGACGTGCTATGGGGAAAAATGAATTGTGTGCACATTTTCAAAATTCTGTGATCCCTACACTAAGTCATACACTACTTAAATTTAAAAAAATAATAAAAAAACAACAACCCTCCCATGTAATAAAATCTATTTTCAAGGATAAATAAGCGATAAATTTTGGCTCTTATCCATGTTGTCCTTCGGAATAATACTTCCTGCCGCGACAACATGGAAACGATAATTTGAATAATTGTATTTCCCACTGAATTCTAGAAGACGTGCACAGAAAATGAAGTTACATTTATGTCCAGAAGCAAAACAAGGGGCCATCTCAGCATTTGCTCAATAGATCAGGGAAACTAGACGAAAAACCTGATCGAGATGGGGGTCATTGACCCGGAAGCTGTGTTACAATAGTTGTTACAGGTTGTTTATACTCATTTATACAGTCCAAATGGTAATTAATGCATTATGTATCATTGTTAAAATTAATGCTACTTTTCTTGTGATGCTCAGTATAGTCTCTAATTGTATAGAAACAGTTATGCAGCAGAAACGATTTCACTTGGGATTTAAACTTTTCTATCGCATTTAATCGTTTAATGTCGTCTGGCAAAGTGTTGTAAAATAATGTACATGTATTGTATGTGAATTTTTTGTATTGAGCTGTTGATACTGTCACCTGATGAATATGATTTCTACGTCGAGTGTTATAGTAATAGACATCGGCATTTTCTGAAAATATATTCCCGCCCTTAAGCAAGTCATTTTTGACAAAAACAACTGATTCGTAAATCAACAGACAAGGTAATGGTAAAATTCCTAGATTAATGAAGAGAGGCTTACATGAATCACGTGGGTAGGATTTGGTTATTATTCGTACAATTCGTTTTTGTAATCTAAAAGTCTGGGAGCTATAAGATGTATTTCCCCAGAATATTATGCCATATCTCAGGCGGGAATGAACATTCGCGAAGTATACACAACGAGCAGTATGAATGCTGACTGAATTTGCAAGAATTCTGAACGCGTAGCATAATGAACTTAATTTTGTGTTCAATTCATTTAAATGGACGTTCCATTTAAGGTTTGACTGAATTTCTTAGTTTCACAGTCTGTAGTTTAGAGGGACGCAAGAAGAAAGCACAGTAAATTGATTTATTGTGCTGTGAAGGCAAACGTACGAAGATGCGCTTTATATAATGCGCATAATACAACTACTAAACATGTTGTTTACCCTAGAGTACTAACTACACATATTGTTTAAGAATATTATAATTTTGTTAGTGATATCACGGAATTTAAATTGAGGAATTGTTTTGAGAAATTTGGGGAAAGTATGCAAGCCATTTGACAACGCTGTAAATGGCTCAACACACAATCAAGTGTTGTATTATTTGTAACATTTTGGTTTTCAAAGTGCTACGATACAACCGTATGTGTGTCTAGGCGTGCTTAAAAATTAATTTTCATTAATTGTCACCGTTCAAGTTATTATTTCATTCTACGTTTGTGTTTCACTCATTTACTAGTAAAACTAAAATTATTCTGTTCTGTAAAGGAGCTGTTTCGTTTTTTCTCTATTCGGTAAGTAATCATGTAAAGAAAGGAAAGTGCTTATAACATAGAACATACCTTGAAAACTAAGAAATCACGTAAAATAAGTAGACATCTCGTTTTTCAGATGAAGTATTGAAAGGGTCACAAAATGAAAAAAGTCTTTAGAGTTCAAGTACAATATATTTTTCATATTTTTTAAGAAAATATCTTGATATAATAGATAGGTACAATTCAAACGAGTGATTAAAAGTTTGTGTGTAAAGAGTTTGTAACAATACATCATAAATATAATGACCCGGTAATGAATGAACAGTGACAAAGGAGCGCGTATTAGAAGGTGCGTACGCGGATATTCTACCTGGCGCTTCTCTTGAAAACCACGGGACGAGACGATCCGAAACTTACACGAGATATTTATGGAGGATCACTCCGCGCCCAATACTCGACAAGGGGCGAAGAGACGCGTTGCGTCGATAATGATAATATTAAGGACGCAACAAAGTTTTAAAAAGCCACAAACGACTTGTCGTTGGCATTAAAATGAAATACTTGAAGGCGTTGTGATTGCCAACATGATTGTTTAATTCAAGAGCAGCATTCGGCTTAGCATTAACAGCAGTTTCCTGCAGTTTGGAAGCCACAAAACGACTACGTAGTCGTTTTGTGGCTTCCAAACAGCAGGAAAATTCATTTATTCACCAATTCATTATTTAATTTTAATTGCCAACGACAATTCACCGCTAAACCAATATCAAAGGCATGTTGAAAATCATCCTCCTCTCTGAGATTAGACAAAAAATGCATTTTCTGGAACAAAAGTTAAAGAGTTTGCGGAGAGAGGATTCATGGTTCCCCAGCATCTCCTCCAAAGTGTCGGCAAGGCGATGCCTTCTCCGAATATCTCTTACATGATCACAAAGCACATGAGCATGATCTACGGTCAGGTCTGTTCTTCATTTCTCGCAAAAAGATGGTGGGTCACTGCGAATAAGACAGTGCGAGAAGTAGCATTGACCGATTCGAAGGCAGGTGAGACTTACCTCCTCACTCCTAGAGGAACGTGATAACTAAGACCGGATTTTATGGAGTTCTTGATCCTTGTGACTTTGAAAGAAGAGGTCTGCCACCTTTTTGCCATGCACTCAGAGTGCAACGTCGGATAAAAAGCTTGATGTCAGCGCAGATACTACCATAGGGATGTTTATATCTATAACTTGAATCTATATTATTGTGGGAATTCTGATTTGGTGTTGTTGACGTTCTTACGAGAAGAAATAAAAGAGGTCATCTTCGTCAACATATTATTTTTATTCACGGCACAGTCCACCGACTTTTGCCGAAAACAGCGAGACTGATTATGACGGCAAAGCCGTCGAAAGCCGGCTATCTGAATAAAAATAATATGTTGACGAAGATGACCTCTTTTATTTCATCTCATCTATATTATTGTTGTAAAATTTTTAATCCCATTATTAAGAAACTGCAGTCACATACTCCAATGAACTTCTACTTACAGGAACCTTAAGAAACCTCTGAAACCTCTCAAGGAACAAAATATCAGGAATGTGGGGTGAAGTTATTAGATATGAAATTTTGTGATAAAAAACTCTATATTAAATATGTCACAAATTGCACTGCTGGAAAAGAAAAAATTGTGATCGAAAATATAATAATAATAACAATACTAATAATAATAATAATAATAATAATAACAATAACAATAATAATAATCTTACACGGAAAATTCTCCAGTAATTTGGAAGAACAACATATTGATTAAGCTGCATCTCTGCATTGGCTAATAAGTGGATATTTCTACCTAGAGACTGACGAGTTTGTAATGTCTATCTCAGATAGGGTTCTGCGAACCAAACACTACGAAACAAATGTAATGCTGAATGTGATAGACAAATGCAGAAAATGTAACACACATGGCGAATCGATTGAACATATTATGGAGTGCTGTCCATCATTATCAGACAACGCCTAACTTGGAAGACAACCAACTCGTAAATTGATACATTAAGAACTTACTGTTAAAAGCGGGCTACTTGACTCTTCTACGCCATATTACAAATATTGTCCAGCATCTAAAATGGAAACAAAGAAACATGTTATGTTCTGGGACCGATTTGTTATCAAAGACAAAACAGTAGATTATAACAGAAATGATACCCTTTTCATTGATAAAACCAATAAAATAGCCTCTATAATTGAAATTGCTGTTCCTCTGATCCATAACATCAGGAAAACGTAATTAGAGAAAATCAGAAAGCTTGCAATGCAATTGAAACATCTGGCACCTGGAGAAAGTTCTTATATATTCTTTATACAGAGTGAGTCACGTAAGCACCTCCTGTAACTTTTGAACGGTCCAAGTTATTGCAATGCAGTTTTCCCGAAGTGCATGAGGGAATGGGTCTAATTGATAGGTGTATTTATTTGTATTTTATAACTTGTACTTTACGAGATATTTGCAGTAACTTTGTTTTTTCAAATGGAACAATGCATATTTTTCCAGGAACCTTAACCAAGAACCATGACGAGCGTAAAAAGACGAATTCAGTGATATACATATTGTCATATGTTAGATAAGCATTTTTTTGAGTAATTTTTATTTTTTTGTTTCTCATGTTTAACGGATATTTTGAATGTAACTGCCTGCCACACAAGGCCACGCAGCGCTCCACCAGCAAACGCGCGCTTGCGGAAGGGATCTGATTTTTGTATTTCATAATACAAAACATATTCCAAATATTCACAAAACTGTTGCAATTTTTTCCTGAACTGTGTTTTCCATCCCTCCGCGTTTTCAGATTTTTTGTCTTTCGTTGATTGAAGGAATTGAAGGACTGAAAATAAAGGTTTGTCATAAGTATGTATTGTAATAAAATTGTTTATTACTTCAACTCCATTAAAGGGGTTTTATATCGCCGGATATTAATGGGATCTTGAAACAAAACACAATAAAGATAAATAATCATGACTGTAAAAAGAATATTGCACATTTTGAGCAAATAATTTTAATGTTAATAAGCATATAATAATAACTTAGCCATAGAAACATAGGGATAGTTATTATCATTGTCTTCCTGCATTTGTTCTTTTCATAAGGTGTTATGATATTCTCATTAACAAAAAAACTATTTGCTGAAAATATGCATTTTTCTTAGTACCATCTTAATAATTTATACTTATAGTGTTTAGTTTCCAAGATCCCATTGATATTCTATGGAATGACACCCCTCTAAATGAAGTTGAAATAAAAATCTTATTTCAATACATACTACTTATGACAAATCCGTATTTTAAATCCTTAATATAAAAAATCTGAAAATGCGGAAGGATGGAAAGCAGAGTTCAGGGAAAAAACTACAACAGTTTTGTGAATATTTGGGATATGTTTTGTATCTTGAAATACTAAGATCCCTTCCCTTCTCCGAGCGCGCTTTTGCTAATGGAGCGCTGCGTGACCTTTTGTGGCGGACTGTTACATTCAAAATATCCGTTAAACATGAGTCGCAAAAAATTAAAATTACTCAAAAAATGCTTATCTAACATATGACAATATGTATATTATTGAATACGTCTCTTTACGCTCGTCATGATATACTGAAAAAATATGTATAATTCCATTTGAAAAAACACAACAAAGTAACCTCAAATATCTCGTAAAATATAAATAAATATACGTGTCAATTGGCCCCATTCTCTCATGTAGTTAAGTGAAAACTGCATTGCAATAACTTGAACCGTTCAAAAGTTACAGGAGGTGCTAAAGTTACGTGACACCTGTATATCGGAAGGAATGATGTCAAAAACTTATAAAAAGATTTTAATTAAGGGAAAATCACTATCTTCAAAATTGTAGTTGTAAGAAAACTCAGAAAAATTTTCAACTTTTGCATTTTCGAAAATTCAGTGTGTTAAATGATAATGAGCTCTGCACCATTTTTAGTGTATTTTCCTCTCTGCCGTTCCAAAAATTTGAGGTTATTTTTATTAAAAATTTCATTTTAAATTATTCCAAAAATTTGAGGTCATTTTTGTGAAAATTTTGAAAACGTTGAATCTGCATTTAAGTACCCCCGTGGCCATACAGTGAATCACACATTAGTCGGATCACAGCAACCCTTTAGATCTGCTACAAATATATATTAATAGATTTTTCCTTAATGAAAGCTGTTCTAAAAATAAATTTTCAACAAGGTCATGTTCAATATTTTGAAAATGAGATAAGTTTTCGCGTAATTTTCACTTTAAATAAAATCAATAATAATAATTTTCTCAAAAACGGTTGAAATTATGACTTGAAATTTATTTATTTTTTTTCAAGTAGAGGAATTCGATGGTAAAAAAATAGGCACTGTCCTGAGCCGAACTTTACCAGATTGCCAACCCCTGCCCCGCCTTGCGGGATCGAGCTGACTTATCCGCTTTAGCTTTATTTAAGAGAGGCGGAACTATTGAACGCAAACATTACAAAATGGCAGCGATCGCGAATTATATTATAATAAATATTTTAAAATAAATATTGAACCAACCAAAAGTTTTACGCAAATTGTAGTATACACATTTAATTAAATAAATAGAGGCATGCAATTTCCCAGTAAAAGCACATTTGAAAACCATAATAATTCCCTTTTTTGCAAAAAATAACTATCGACAATGAGTAATAAGTTCCATACCTACATTTCATCTTTTATTATAGAAATATTTAATATACACCGCACATTATTTGCTACAGTAGTCTGTCTAATAAAGTTATTTTATTATAAAAAATAAATAACTTGAAAAATACGTTTTAGAACATGAACACGTCTCCGAGAGAGCAGCTTTGAATTGTGATGTTTATCTTCATCAGTTTCTGAATGGCCGAATACAAAAATACGATATGGTGACGGAGCATGAGCATATATTAATTACAATAGTTTTAATACATAAAATACTCAACAAAATGAGAATATTCAAAGTTCATTTAGTCACAGTAAAAGTTTTCTACAGACATTGCCGGCAAGTGCCGCTCAAAGCGAATTAATATTTTCTGATCTTTTATTTATTGGGATAATCATGTTGCTCTAGGCGTGAGGAGGGAAGTCTTACTCGCCTTCATATCCGTCAACGCCACTTCTCGCACTGATATCTTCGCAGTGACCCACCATCTTTTTGCGAGAAATGAAGAACAGACCTTACCGTAGATCATGCTCATGTGCTTTGTGATCATGTAAGAGATATTCGGAGAAGGCATCGCCTTGCCGACACTCTGGAGGAGATGCTGGGGAACCATGAATCCTCTCTCCGCAAACTCTTTAACTTTCTTCAAGAAAAAAATTTTGTTTTTAAATCTATTCTGAGGGTGGAGGATGATTTTTAACATGCCTTTTATAAACCGATTTTGCATTGTTCAAGTAATTCTGTCTTTGTCAGTTATTTTATTTTACAATTAGTTAGACTTTACTATATTTTTACTCATTTTGTCTTGTAATAAATAAAGATTATTTTAACTGATCACTGACGCAGTGAATCTATGTTCGTAATACGAATTGACATTGTGTCCAATGACCTTAGATACTGAAGCGCCCGTAAACCCTAATCCTAATAATCATCTGATGTAATATCAATCTATACTACCGTCACACCTTTTCAGACAGTTTTGACAATAATATTGCACTTCGCAATTTTCGAAAGACTCAAGACACTTGAGCAGATTGCACATTTCTTTTAGATAATTTAAAAACACATGAAATCGCATTTCGAGTAAATAATAAAGTAAACTAATTCTAGGAATGTTTGACTTGTGAGTTCATTGACACTTTGATGTTTCGGGTGTTGATTTAAAACCAAATCTATTTTGAGGTTAGGTGCACAATTTATACAATTTGACTGCTTTTTTTATTTCTCAGTTAATTTTTCTTTCTGAACAAATATATCCATTTCTTTTGTAAAAAAAACAATTTATATGTTTCTGGAGGGTATCTATCTATCGATCTATCTATCGATCTATCTATCGATCTATCTATCGATCTATCGATCTATCTATCTATCTATCTATCTATCTATCTATCTATCTATCTATCTATCTATCTATCTATCTATCTATCTATCTATCTATCTATCTATCTATATCTATATCAATCTATCTATCTCTATCTCTATCTATCTATCTCTATCTATCTATCTCTATCTATCTATCTCTATCTATCTATCTCTATCTATCTATCTCTATCTATCTATCTCTATCTATATCTATCTATCATTATCCATGACGTTTACCAAATGTTCATTTAGAAAATTAAAGAAATGGACATTACTAAAATAATCGGAAAACTATTTGTGAGAGGGAGGCGTATTAGTATTCAGATATCAGTGTACATACTTGACATATTCGTAGCAAATAAACTAAGTATTTAGCAATCAATTTGAAACTCTTGTCCAAGTAACTACATGGCAATGTTCAACTCAGCAATAATATGGGGACACTCCCGGATCCCAGTAGCGCACATGTCGCAATTGTTTATGAAATTGTTAATTGTTGCACAATTGTTAATTCACGGTTTTTCACTGTGGGGTCATTTGGCCAATGACATTGTTTATATAGTTTATAAAATTGCAATAAATTTATTCATTCAATTCTTAGGCAGGCTTTCTCAATAAAACATTGCAAAATTGAAATCTGTTAAAATTGTTCATATGTTGTTTGCATATTGTATTTATACATACTATTTATAAACAATCTTTCAGAAATTTACCCAACAATTAATTTGATAATCGCTGTTAGATCTTCTCAGTTAAAATACCATGTTGCAAAATTGCAATTCTTTGAAATGATAAAAAAAATTTGTAATAATTGCAATAATATTACTCCAATTGACGGAGAACCAAAAGGGCATCATTAGCCAAGTTTCTTAACTACGCTCCGTGAAGTCACGGAAGTCAAGCAACTTGAGACACCACGGGTTCCTGGATGGATGCCCATCTGAGAACCCCGTTCCTCACGACGTCGAGCACCTGGCCCAAGGAATACAAAGCAAAAACAAATCTATATAACAATGATTTAATATATTAGTAATTTGTGACTTGTTTTCCGCAGTTCTTTTGTCCTCTCTCCCCCTTTTGTGCCTATGTTCGGTTCATGGATTCTTTGTTGTGTTGACTCAGTCACTACGTGCTTCGTTTAACTGGCACTCCGGCCAAGTTTGAAATATTTTTGTAAATAGTTTCTACATTATGTAGGGGGCACATGAATTGAGACATCTCAAAACTGTGTTTTCAGTATACTTGTGTGCGGAGAGAGACTGGATTTAGTACAAAAATGGACGTGATTATAAGAAGCTAATTTCTTACAAATAATTACATATTTTGAGAACGAAAGGTGATAGCGCCGATCGAATTGCGGGATTTTGTATCTTCATTACAGCTTATTCAGATCGACAATAATTGCACAATTTTCAAATTTATAATTAATTTTCAATGTTTGGAAATCTGAAACAAGGGGTCCCATGACGTTTCAGAGCCGATAACCACAAATTAACAACTTCAAAAATCAACAATTTTATAAACAATTCCAAAATATGCGCGAGAACGGCAGGGGAGAGTCCGCAAATTTTTGTTGATGTGAAAATTTGAAAATGACAGCTGAGACAAGAGTTCGAAATTGATTACTAAATACTAGTTTGATTATTACTAAGTTGCTAAATGTTCACTGATCTATTGAATTCAATACTCAACCGAACAGGCCTGCTCACAAATATTTTGCCTTCAAGCTGCACTTGCAGGCAATATCTGTCCGTCGACAGCGAGAGATGAGGGTATTTCCTCCTCACACGTAAACACACACGGCCCATCCCTGGGGGAGCGTCTTTCCTGCCCCTCTGGATTCTGTACCAATCATATAGACACTAGGCCTAACTGCTAGTTTGTCAATAGACTCCTCACCCGGATCGAGTGTTGTCCTCTGCTGTTGCTTTTTCGTTAGGTAAGTACAATACGTATCGTGTCTTGCTTCCTTTGGACCTTGACCTAGCTAGAGCTCCGGCTTACAAATCTCAAGGTCGGATTTGATAGTCTGGTACCTTTTTTTCTTTGATTTAAAAAAATCGCTGGAAGTGAAAACTTTGGCTAACACATTTGATTTTAATTGGACATGAGATAACAATTTTATTAAAAATACAGATTTAAATTAAAAAAATTTCAGATTTAAATAAAAAACAAATATTAACAAAATTCAAATAGTACAGAACCAATTCCTTCGCACCATCACGAATGCATTCTGGTTCATATCAATCACCAATTACATAATGAATTCAGCCTCGATCCCATCACTCACCACGTTACTTACCTATCCCATAATTTCTTCTCTACTATTCACCATATTCACACCTTATCTTCGTCCAACCTCTGTAAAAACTCCACTCATCCTCCTCGCATTAAAAATAAATATCCATTCCAGATTTTGTAAATTATTTTCTGACCTAGAATAAAATCTACGAGATGCCATCATGGTTTCCTCAACCAGTGTATTAGAGTAAAGTTAGGTTAAGTTTTATCAATTAAGCCATCACTACATATGTATAGTTCTAAGAACTGATCTACATACAATAACAATCAAATAACAATAAAAAGTTAATAAGAGTACATACGAGTCGAAGTTGGCAACACTCAAAAAGTAGACACTTTCGCTCCCGAGTGGTAAAAAAATTATTTTCATCGGTAAACGAACTACAGGGTTAATTTTCTACTTTCTCATCCTTCATAATAAGAAAAAGGATTTAATTGTGCGCCGAAAAAAAGCAAATTTTCCACAGAAAAACTTTTATTACTGAGCACTGGTAACAAAAGATTTTGAATAAATCTTGCTCTTATTTATAGTAAGTTACTTTCGTAGTCATTTCGTAATACATTTCGTAGTCAGAATCCATTTTGTAGGTCCTTGGTACTGAAAAATTGATAGAAGGCAAAACGTCTGTGTCGTATGTGGTCAGCACCTAAACAATTCAGACGGTTTTTCTCCAAAATGGATATTCCTGGATCGATTTAAAGGAACTTGAAACCCTCTGAGTTTGAAACGGATATTTTGATTTTTTGGGTTGCTTGACAGCAACCTCAAGCTTCAACATGTTCAAAATGTTCTCTTTGATAACGTAAAGAACATTTAAAAGAATGGTGCAGGTTTCATTTTCGTTGAAATCCCTGGTTTTTCGAAAATTGCAAAAGTTCAAAAGTTTTTTCGGCGTCCTCCTGATACTACAATATTGAAGATAGAGATTTTTTCGTGAAATAGAGGCAATTCTTAAACATTTTCTTTTCTGAAAAACCGCCTCCATTTTTACTTTCTCGCTTCGAAGTAGAGAGAGTTATGTAACGCTACGCAGAAAAAACTGCGATTTTTCGGCAGGAAAACTAATTACAGGGTACGAGGTACTCTAACGAAAAAAGTGGATAGTTCCAGTTGCTAAATTTTGAAAACAATCCTCTAACACTTGGTTAGCCAGAATCCAAGTTTTCTGGGTCCTTGATACCGAAAAATCAAATGACGGCAAAAGGTCTGTTCGTCTGTCTGTACGTCTGTGAACAACGCTAGCGGCTAAACCGTTCAGCCGATTTTTTCCAAAATTGATATTCCTCAATCGATCTGACTGATGTCGCAACCCCTTGAATTTGAAACAAATATTTGAATTTTGGGGGTACTTACATGAAACCCCTCGAATATTTTCCAAATTTTCAAAAAAATGGCTCCATCCCTTTTGATTAAACTTTGTTGTTGGATAGAGTGAAAAACGTTTAAGAGGGTGGTGCAAGTCTCATGTTCGTTAGAAACCCTGATTTTTCGAAAATTTCAAAATTTAAAAAAATTTTCCGAGTCTATATAGCTAAAATATTAAAGATAGAATTTTTTTCCTTAATGAAATCTGTTCCTTTAAGATATACTTTGAAAGAAGATCACGTATAGTTTTACGAAATTGAGAATACTTTTCACGTAATTTTGCGTGAAATTACGGGCGAGAAAGTAGGTTCTGTTTTAGCAACACTAGTTTAAAATATTATCTCCTCGCATGAATGAAAAGACTGTATAAAAAGTGGTGATAGTCCCATTTTTGGCGAGCTCTGTATTACCGAAAATTGCAATAAGATGACAGTGCAAAGTACAGCAATGAATATGGAGATGTTTGTCCAAGTAAAATATATTCTAAAAATCAGATCGTCAAATAAGGCCATGCACAATTTTTTAGCTATATCGCTAGTGCCAAAAGTCTTGCCTCCTTCGGGACCCGAAATCTAGGACCTCCCGGTCCTAGCACTGCAACCTTTTTTTCTGTATAAAGAAACATTAAAAATGAGAATGTAAAAAGGAAGGTGCACACATTTTTAATAAATAATCCGCTAATTCATCAAAATCACCCGAATATTTGTTTTTTTTAGTGTACATTAGTGAGAGTTTCACTGCTAGAAGTTTCAGAAATAAAAGTCGTTCGGAACTTTTGAGGGGGAATCTTATGTTGTTGAATTTTGTGTGAACTTCTGCAATTCTTTAAGTGTTTATTGAAGAGGCTTGCAACTTTTACCTGATTTCTTATTTCTCTGCGATTATACTTTAAAACAACATTCTCTGCAAAATATCAAGATGAAGTGGTCGTATTTTTTCTGATATTGAATATTACTTTAGTTTTGTTTTTACGGTTCAAAATATCATGATTATTTTTCAGTATGTTTCGCTGTGCTATTACTTGTCTTAAAAAACTTTGTGTTTTCGGAAGTAGCCGAAACCGGAAACCCGGAGAAACGTTGTGCTGTTTAGAAGTAAAGTGAGGAGTGCCGTTGGTTTCACACATTCCAAATTCTAATGTAATCCAAGTATTGCTTTGGTTTCGTTGGAGACGTCTTCCGACCCGTTTATTGGTTTCTTTTCGAAAGTCCGGATAATGTGATGAGCCGAAGTAGTCAGGCCCCAAAAAGGCTGAATTATTGTCGTTCTGGTATATTACAAAATATATGGAATTATAGCCCCACAAGTTTTCCCGAGCATTTGTGCGTTAAAGAACGTGACCAGGCCATTTTCCTTTACGTTCCGTGCATCTTGGCATATCTGCAGCCCCACTGAGCACAAGATGGCCGTCGGGAGCGGCGTGGCGCGCGACGTGCGACGCCGCCGGCGGAATGCGAGGTGCGGTGGGAAACTTGCGGGGCGTCGTTGCTATTCTGCTCTGCTTAGGATGCGCGCGTTCTCATGGACACGTTGCCGCAGCGCCTGTGGCGAGGCGAGCGAGACGGGCGACGGGCGACGGGCGACGGGCGACGGCCGTGTGGACGTGAGTGTCGCCGTGGCAGTCGTCGTGGGGCCTCTTGGACGCCGTTCGTGGAAGGGGCTGAGGGATCTTTGTTCTGCGCCCTGCTCCGCCGGGCGACGTGGGTGGGGACAGACAACGGTGGCCACAAGAACGCCACATTGTGCAGTGCCCAAGTACGCGGCAAATACTGTCCCAGTGGGCTATGGGTGGAGACGCTCGGAGAACGCTCAGTTTTTCAGAACACAAACATTCCACAACAGAATATTTATGCAGGATCTAGAACCACTATCTGTTTGACACACCTTAGATATTGCATTACAAATCGTTCTCATTAATATAAGGCTTATATTTATATTTGTTTATTTTCTTTGGGATTGTACTACACAAATATCAGCATATGTGAGTGTTGCTGTTTTCCTCGGATTGTTATTAATGTTGTTTTCCGCTGCTAATTTCTCAATTTGAATTAGGAATAAGTGAAGATTGATTTCTATTGTGTGTATTGGAGGCTGGTGAAATGATAGCCGTATCAACTACAAATTGGGATATTAACGTGCCTTGGTAACTCGGTTACATACAAGCTCTAAAGGTCGGAGGATGACGGAGAACCTTGAGGTAGTCCTGCCTTGACTGCTTTTGTATTACGTGACAGTTGTCAACTGTAATGCTCTATTGTTGAGGATGTTAGAAATATTTTGAGAAATATACTTCAAATCAGAGGGGGCTATTCAGGGGAAGTAAATGAAGTGGCACCTCGCCAATTATTTATAGAATAAATATATTTGAAATTTATTCTCCGTATGGCACGCGCGCGGAACTCTACTGGATAATTAAAATTCAGGAAGACATCGGATGAGTGCGCCACTGACTACGCCTACCGTTGAACTGAAGTAGGCCGCCTTGTAACGCCTCTCAACCTCCAGTGTGAGGCTTGCCTCCGCAGTTGCTTTGCGAACCGTGACGTCACCCGCCATAACAGCCACTCCAAGCCACCCAAGTGCATTCCAAAGCGCTGCTGTCGAGCTCGTAAAGTAGGGGTCAAACAAATACAATTCATCTTTCAGTATGGAATTAGTTCGTATCGCGCTTTTTTAATAGTGCTGTGTTGTTTCATGTGTGAATCTTATGTATGATAGAGTGTGTATTTTATTCGAAACGCCATTTTACGCTGGAAAGGAAGTTATAAGCTGTAGGCGCCCTTCTGAATTTCTCTGAATATCTGATACAATAGTTAAACATTCAAGAAATAAATACATACTCAGCTTCAAACACTTAGTGTTTAAAGAAATGTCATCTTTGTATTTCTCTCCAACTCTACAGGAATTGTTTTGTTGGACATTGCTGATTTTTAGCAATAAAAGCATTTTTGGAAGAAAAAAGGAGGCATTCAAATTCCACAGAGCATATAAAATGAATTAATTAAATGCCTTTGATAGCACTACATTAATGATTTTCTACTCATGTATGCCTATTATTGGCAACATCGGAAACAGACAAACGGACGGACAGCCAGGCGGATTACCTGACGAACGGACAGACATACGATCGTACACACAGACGGACAGAAACAGACTGACATAGAGACATACACTCGGACACACACTCGGACATACACTCGGACACACACTCGGACACACACTCGGACAGACATATGCATGAATTGCGGTGATGATGATCACCGCCAAAATATTCACGAAAGATTCAAAGTGCCTGTTGTACGTACAAAACGGCAAAGACAGCAAACATGCTACCGGGTGTAACAGGTGTCCTTCTTACCAGAGAGCGCTAAAGAAAACATTGGACAGATCATGAAAATAGTTCAAATAAATCTGAAGCACTGGGAAGTTGCTCAGAATATTTTAGCACAATCTGTGAGGGAATGGGAGACAGATGTCGCGATTCTGTGTGAGCAATACAGAATACGCGACGATTCATCGTGGGTATCCGACCAATGCAACAAAGCAGTAATTTGGGCATGTGGGAATCGTCCATTCCAACAAATAATGGACTCGAGCCGAATTTGGATTCGTCTGGGCCAAAATTGATGGAATCTACATCTACAGCTGCTACACGTCACCAAACGATACGTTTGATGACTTTGAGCAATTCCTGGATCGTCTAGTTCTTGACGCCAGAGATTGCTGCCCCCTCGTGATAGCTGGGGATTTCAATGCTTGGGCCGTGGAGTGGGGGAAGTGGTGGAACTCGACTACAAACAAGAGATGTCGAGCCGTCCTAGAATCATTCTCCCACTTGAACGTAGTACTTGTTAACACAGGAGATACACATACTTTCCGCAGATGTGGTGTAGAATCTGTGGAGGACATAACGTTTATGACAAACAGCTTGTTGAGAATGGGATCCTGGAAATTCAGTGAACACTACACACGGAGATTATCAGGCTATTGTATACCAGATGCGTCCTGCATCTCGTTATGTTGGACCGGAATGTAAGGCGTGGGATGGAAGGCCAAAGCGTTTGACGAGGAAGTATCCGCCTTTGTTTAAGAATTTTGTACCATCAGGGACGGCAGAGACAAAGGTTAGCCAAATTATGAATTGAGTAACCAGAGCTTGTGATGCAGCTATTCCCAGAAGAGGAACCAACCACCGGTGACTAGCAGTTTACTGGTGGAATGAAGACATTGCTCAGCATCGCCGTCACTGCCGTTGGGCCAGGAGACTGTATCAGCAAGCTCGTGGTAAATAAATCTGTTCATTTGCAAGATGAATATAAATTGGCCAGAAATCAGTTGAAGACCGCAATCTGGGTAAGTAAACGTCTTATACGTTGTATATAAACGATGAAGATGTATGGAGGCCATACAAGACGGTTATGGATAAGTTTATAAAGTGGCGATGGACAACCCTTCTGCCGACTTTGCCGTCTTACGAGGTTATTCAAAACTGCGTTCTCTAGACCGGACTATTGAGATTAAATGTGTTTTATTGGGTTGCGAGAGCGGGTTGAATAGTTTATTTATGTCCATTGAGAGGTGAATAGTAATAGTATAGAGGTAAAAGACTTCCGTAATCCCTACCCATAAATCCACATTAAATTTTGTATATGTTATGCTGCTTTTTAGTTAGAAGATATGTTGCTTTACGAAGAGTATTAGAACAGGGAATGGATGGTTATTTCAGTATTGTTCCAGAACTCGGAGAGAAGCAGGTTCTATTTTCAGTCTCCGTAGATTTTTTATCCTTTCTACATTACCATCGGATCCACTGAATTACTACATTCTACATTTGTCTTGTCAATGTTATGCATAAAATAGCCAAAATTCCCTTTCGCGAACTAGGCAAATATTTGAATTTGGAAGAAATTACGTAATTGAACATCCGTATATGAAAGTAAAAGTAGGGAAATAAGAATAATAGATGGAACCCTGCGCCGCGGACGTCATTTTTTGTCATAACGATTCAGCGCGTGCGGCGATGTTGTGACTGCCAATGGCTTATTGGAGATTTCTAAAAGATTTCACCCGGCATGAACAAAATCAATAACAGTGAAACTTGATAAAAAAATTATTTATTTAAAACGTAACAGAAATAGTAAGTAATGTGGAACAATCAACATATTTAAAAATTGAATGTAATAACAGTTATCCCGCCGATGTTAGAACAATTCTGCATTTATTTCAGTATCATTGACATTTAATGCATCCCGGAGATAACGCTCTGACAATGCCTGCATCCGTTTGTCATTCTTATGAGTTCTGCGAAAGGAAACAATCTCACACGAGATATTTTTCACACGCGAGCAATCGTGTCTGTTTCGAACTCTCTCCCCGGGGTTCAGTGCTCTTTCTTTTATAAAGATTTTTCTTGCTATAAACAATATCAAAACAAAACAAAGTACTAACTTATTTTATTTAAAAATAAACAAAGAAAATATAAACCTTGACGTGGAACATTTAACATTTGTGAATGTAAATCTTGACAGACAGCACCAATTTACTCTTCATGTCGTAGTCAGTTACTGGACTAACTCTGCGTTGACTATTTTCCGCACACAATCCGGTGGCAGGTATCACTGATAACGCTACCACTCCGTCTAGCAACGTCAGCTGCCCTCAGAATTCTTCAGAATGCTTTGAGACCTGCAACAATGTCATGTAAATTTCTTAGAAAAATGAACACATGAAAATAATGATTATATATAACAATTTAATTCCTCTATTATAGACAACTTACACTATTATAAAACAGAAATGATTTTATTCATACCATTTAGTCTTTATACTCACACTTTTCTTTACAACGTTTAGAAGTCCATCATCAGGCTGCAAAATATTTACACAATTATCACACACTATACAATTTTCAATATGTACTGAAACAAACTGTCTGATTTAAAACAAATTCAGCCCCAGTTGGAGCGCCATTTGAAACAGTCTTATTTTACTTTTAAATTTAAATATTTCCTCTACCCGTCTAATATGAATAAATATAAGTTTAACGTAACCCGTTCCAAATTTATAAAAGAATATGGGCGCCAGGAAAAGATTACGTTAATTCAATTATTAAAATTACTCTTCAACTGCTATTTCCATTAAATTAATATCCGGCTAACTGGGTCGATGGGTCTTATAAGAAATAATTGCTATTAACTGCTAATATCCGATTATTTGATCTGCCATCTGTACAGAATGGCAGAGGAATCTGAAAAGCAAATATACATTTGTAGCTACTAATTTGCTGGAATTGGCTAAATAAAAATCGTCTTTTCTATTCACAGAAACTTGTAAGTTTATTCAATGTTCCTTGTTAAAAATATGAAACTTTTGGTTTTGACCAGTCTCAAACCTTATATTGCAGTACCCGTCTTCGCATGCTATTGACCGATGTCGCCCCGTAGAACCATTTTCAATCGTTCCCGGTGTCGATGGCTCCAGGTCCAAATACCATCTTCTTTTCTTCCGTTCTGGCACAAGTGTATTCAAGTCACTGGTCCTCAACGCCTCATAAGTTGATAAGACTTACTTAATTTTCCTTTTAAACGTTCCTAGTTCTTTCTACTCGTATACTTAAAATATTTAAGTTCATCAAACTATATCTGCATCAAATGCTCCCATTCCTGTTGCCGACAAATTTACCTAAGTTCACAATTCTAGCTGCTGCACTCGAAATATTTCTAAGTTCCAATTTCCATACCTTCCATCAATATTCTAAGTCCGATAATCATACGCTCCAAAGTAAATGTTCACAATTCCTAAACTCCCAACATCAATTGTCTACACACGATCCGCACAGCACCACGGCATAAGTCGGAATGTATTCATATTCTCCTCTTTCAGCCCATCAAAACTCGGTCCGTCTTGCTTGTCAGAAAAAATTCCATGCCTAGCCAATCCCTCAATTACTTACAAATTCAACTAGCCGCGCCCCAGACTGTCATTGCTTTCTCGGCCAATCCACAAACAGTTTACTTTATCAACTAGCCGCGTCCCGTGGTTCAAAGCAATGCAGTTTGTTGACCTTGACGACAACTCGTCTACCGTTGCTATGCCGCCATATTTACAAATGTCTATCCTTACAATTCACCCGGCTTACAATAAATGTGACGCAATACAAGGTCCCACATATTGGTATGTCACAGTACTCATGGACAAAATGTTTATTACAGAAACTCACCATTTTAATCCAGTATATACTTAATACATTGGTACAACAATCAACATCTAACATCGTTTAGTACATCTTACAACATGACATGACGGTACCCTGCCACTGACTGCAAACCCAAAACAAACTCATATGTAGCCTGATGATCGGAGCCAAAATTGACTCCGGAACGTTGTAACGAAAAGTTTGTGTATAATGATAATGTGATTGTGGATTATGTTTTAAAATAAAGTTTAAGTTGTCTATAAAAGAGTTGTCTATAGCATATGTTATATAATATGTACAACAAACAACTTCCTGCAATTCATATTATTATAATTAACATTATAATTATTGTTGTATATTAATTTATTATATATATATACATATATATATATACATATATATATGTATATTTATTTTATATTGATAATAATAATAATAATAAATAATAATAATAATAATATAATAATAATAATAATAATAATAATAATAACAACAATAACAACTAGAGAGTACACGATCTTGTAGTTGGTGGTGGCTGCAAACAGCGCTATCTCCATGTTAGGAGCGGCTGCATTAACAGGAGCAAGTGCATACAGATAGGGGAAAGTCGTGAACCTTTGTACTTCCAGACGTCAGACGTCTGGGGACGTCAGACTGATGTCGGCTCATGGAGGGTACAGGAAAGACACTGGATTGGCACACCAGGCTACTGATTCGAGTGGAGTCCTGAACCTCACATTAGCCAGCGAAAGAGGTTGCTTTGAGCAATCAGTGAAAATCCCGTAGGGTTTAGTAGTGTCGACTGGCGATCGGATGTGTTCCAAGGCAACTGAGGGTCGCAGTAACGAATGACGGGAAATAACCCATGGATTAAGTATGGTATCTAATTTCTAACTTGTTTCCTGCGAAACTTCTTTAAAACCATTTAGCAAAATGGATAGAACAAGAAATATAATGAATTTTAGCGTGCCGTCTACCAATGTTCAAACCTGCTCAGAAACCGAGCTAATGGTACCTTGTCGACGTGTAGCCATCCTACGGATGTTACCTGCATCACCAGGGACCAAGATTCGGCAGTAGCTCGAAGTCATCGTCGGAGATGGACACTGAATGAATTAAAGGAAGTAACGTGGTGCATTTACTACGCAAAAGCGAAAAGTGAAGGCTCATAAATAGAAGTTTTCAAGACATGGAGAGAGCGGAACCCAGATATGAGATCTACCCTAGATTCAAAGAAGCTTTCCAGTCAACGAAGGTACATACTCAGCAGTGGAAAATTTGCAGCAGATTAACTTGCTGATATTCAAGCAAATGCGGAGTATGTTCTTCGATCGAACTACTCACATGACGAACTTTTAGAGTAATCTAATATCCCTGAAAACGATGGTCCAATTGAAGGTTCATCCCTTGAAATTTCCGTCAGCGGTGAAAATTCATCTGGCTATGAATCACACGATTTAGACATGATGTAAACACATGCTCCATGTGGTATGAACACTCACCAAAACTGGTGACCTTCTTTGGACAAGGTACAATACTGTACGATCAAAAAATTCAAACTAATCGCACGATAGCGGCAAACAACCGGATATTGTTATCCGAAATTGTCTACTTGTAGATATTGCTATGCCGTGCTTATCCAAACGTCGTAACCAAGGAGGTAGAGACGCGTAATTAATACAAGAGTATGGAAATTGAGATCTGACGAATATGGAGTTAAAAAGCAAATCGTCCTTAGAGTTATCAGAGCTCTTGAGATTTGTTCCCAGAAATTTGTATAAGAACTGGACTAAACTCCCAGGTCATTCAAACGACGAGAGAAGTGGAAGACTTTGCTTTATTGGGAGCAGACAACAATACTAATAATAATAAATATGGGATACATTGGACAAATAAAAGTAAAAATGTCGGTGAAATACAAAAATGTACAAAAATACTTACATTTTGTTTGTTCTGTACGGTTCGTTTCATGACTTTTGCGTGCGACAGTGTTGAGGCTACTTCTGCATTCTTCAACGAAATTACACTCCACACACGAATTTTGAAGAAACCTTAGAAGCACTATATGTGCCATGTATTTAATATGTTTCTAAGGAGTAAATATGTTTCTAAGGAATACCTGATCTCTTACTGGCCAATTTCATAGTCGACAGATTTTGTAGGCAAAAGTGTTGAGAAGGCGCTACAAACCCCGCCTGCGTGCGCGAAGTATGGGTAAATCACGAGATGGAATTTTCATATCTTGCGCTATTACTTTTACTTTTACATGAATAAAATATTTTTTTTTATATCGTAGAGCGCCAAACCTGACCATGATAATGCGCTTGTAAAATAAAAAGATGTGCACTATCAACAGGACAAATGAGAGAAGATACCGCGGGAAGGGAATCACTTCACAAGAAAGAATTCTAGCCAACTCGAATTCATTTCCAAGAATTCATTTCCAGAATCCATTTCTATGAATTCATTTCCAAGATGACCAGTCACCCATTCTTCTGGATAGGTTCAATCGTTGTTTGTGGGGCACCAATATGTTTAGAATGTTGAACTAAAACAAACCCCTAAAGTTTTGGTTTGGGAATGCATAAAGCTGCATTATTCTTTTTATCTGTTCAACAGTTTTTGTGTATTGCCTCAGATTCATTTGTATTCGTGCAGCTACTTTTAACGTAGATTCCGTACTCGTTTTGCGAGAGCAAACGATTTATTAATATTTTAATTATGTTCCGTTAATTCCCTTAATCAGTAATTGATGTTTAATTCCGTTTGATAGAAGACAAGCCATATCGACATTATTCGTAAATGTTTAAATATTTCGGGAAGTTTTCAAGCATTAACCGAAATTTTGCATAATAATTAAATGAGCAAATAAAATACTAAAGTGTTCGTTTGGCTGAGTAGTAGAATGCATTCTTTCGAAACCTTAGGCAGCAGGATCAAATCCGGTGAAAAACATATTGCTTGACCGTAATTTGCTTGTCAAATTAACTGTATTACAGTACTTTCCTTTCCATAATTAAATCATTATTTTCTTTTAAATCATGGAAACCCGGAAAAGGAATTTTTGTCTATCATCGAAATGTTTTTATTTTTTATTCACCAATTTATGTATTTTTATTTTATTCTAGGAAATTTAGGTAAAACATGATTAATTATTTTGATATGATGCAGCCGTTTTCACACATTACACAGACCTAGTTGATGGATAATTGCATGCACTTTGAGAAAAAATCAATAAAGGAACAAGTAAAACCTACACCTGGTTTTGCTAGATAAACACTTCCACCAATACTGTCAGCGTCGATAACACAAAACCTCACTGCTAGTAGCAGAAAGCTTATCGCGAAGAGCGACTCTCGGTGAGGTCTTACCGCCACGGGAGCCGAACTCAAACTGAATAATTAATATTGAGAATCAATGTTCATATTAATTTAATTCTCAATAGAATACAAATTATAAGAGAGTAATAAACATCAATTTCGCACTTGGTAACTGTTTTGTTGATTAGCGACTGATTTTGCTTTTCCCTGTAAGTTTGTCATCAGTTGTATTGAAAACATTATTTATGAAAAATAAAGTAAGATATAACTGAATTTTAATATTTTTAGCTACTCTGACATTACGCAATTCAAAAACGCTGCATCTGAGGCAGACTGGTGTCTCTCTTCCACTAACGCAATAATTCGTTCTCGTGTGACTTGACTGTAGTGAGCCATGTCGAAAAACGAAAGTGTCCAAATATTAATAAGGAGTAGTTCAATTTGCTTAGCCCTGAGTGAAAATGTTGATTTTTATTTTCTTACGAAGTGGCGGCACTGAATAGCCCCTCATCTCATTTTCTCCTGGTATCGAGAGTAGTAAAGTACTGCCAAGGACAGTTGCAACTCGGCTTAAGAGAGGTAACCTCTCTCAACAAAAGAAATAAGTTTATATTCACTTCTCTTCTAAACTATAATATTGTAGCAAGCAGAAAGACATCACCAATATATTTTAAAAGTTATCGATTTAATTTTTGTATAATTTAATGATTCTCATAGACGTTATGAAATATATGAATGTATAAGGACTATTTTCTCCAATATGGTAACTTTGAGTAGTCTTATGAACCAGCTGATGTGGCTCAGGGCAACAAATGATGTCACTGCAGAGCGTCTGTAAGGGAAGTCCTAGTGTTCGAGCCCCGACGGTAGCGAATTTTCGATACTAGCGAATTGTAGTTAGGTCGAATTCTCATGTCCTGCTCTGATATGTTATGGTTTCTACGATCAACACCTGGCGAAGATCGGAGCTGTACTCTAAAAATGGGTCACGGTGCGCGCGCGCGATTTTTCCTTACTTTTCCTTGTCCTGTCCCCACTCCCTTATTTACACATACACTTACATCCACTACACTACCACACATGTCGGGAGTGACATGGCCAGTTGAGAGCTTAGAGCTTGCCCCGGCGAAGTTGGTGCCCTGCTGGTGGATACCTACACGGGAAAATCCCAGAAGCCTACGAGTAGGCCGACGCACGCGTCGGATCTCACCAACCAGCGGAAGAAAAACACAGCCACCTCACGTGATTAAAATATGCACTACATTTTCAGGACAAATAACCATGGCAGTTAACACGCCCATGAAGAGGAAATAATAAATTCGCGGCAGCGATGGTGTAACGGTTAGCGTATCGGACTGTTATACCCAAGTTTGCGGGTTCGAACCCGATCGAAGCCGCGGATTTTTAAGGGCGAAAAACTTCTTCGTACGCCTTCCTTCGGAGGGGAAGTAAAGCCGGCTGTCCTGTTAGTAGATTTACTGCATGTAAAAGATCCTCAAGCCTAAATGACGCCTCTGAGCTAAATTCAAATCGCCTGTTTCGTCGCCCAAGTAATACCTTTTTTCTCCCATGGTTGGTGAAAGGAGCGTAGCGGAATTTGCGTGGTCAGACGAAAGAGCAGGCCTCATGGCCTGAGTCTCGGCACGTAAAATAAGGCCAATTCAATTCAATAATAAATTCCTCTTCCGCATTTCACAAATAAATAAAATATTTAGAGCAAGCAATTGAATTAAATTGATGCATTTTACGTAATCAGTTATTATTATTATTATTATTATTATTATTATTATTATTATTATTATTATTATTATTATTATTATTATTTCTCTAATTCACGACTAACGATGTCATGAGTTTGTTGAAAATAAAATCTAAGTTTCCTAAAGAGCTGATCTAGGGAGTGTCGGTGCCTCTACAATACTTAGCGCAAAATTTGGTTTGTTCCTAATAAAGCAATGTCTTGCACTTCCTAGTCTTTTGAATGACCTGGAAGTTTAGCCAAGTTCTTACACAAATTTTGAGGAACAAAACCCAGGGCTCCGATAACTATCGGGACGACCTGTCCTTTTACGCCCTACATTCGGCTGATCCCTATTTACAAACTTATGGATTTAAGACGTTTATCTGCCTCCTTGGTTACATTTTGATCGCACGGTCCAGCAACATGTACAAGTAGGGAATACTTTTTTTCAAATCCCGGATAACAATATCCGGTTTGTTTGCCACTACCATGCGATGAGATTGAATTTTTAGTCGTACAATATTGTACATAGTCCAACAGACGTCACAGGTTTTGGTAAGTGTTCGTACCACTAGGAGCATGTGTTTGGAACTTCGAGGGCGTTACAGATCTACTGGTGGAGGTAACTACACACCCTGTCGTGTCTTCTCAAATATTCGGTCTTCGCTAAAAGTGGACAAGCTGAGATGATATGATCAATCATTTCTATTTGTTCCTGGCAAATGGCACGGCGTTAATCGTCTTGTGAAATTTTGATATCCGCTTTATCATAATGTCACGTGCTCAACGCAGCATCTACTGGCATAGGTGGTTTCGGGTATTAGCTGATGTTACTGTAGTGACACATATCGGGAGGTCCTTGGGTTCGAGTCCCGACAGTGGCAGGATTTTCCACTCTAGCTACGCAACTACGCAACACGCCACCAGCTGCTCTGATCGGTAGTTTTCCGTGGATTCTCTGATCAACACCAGGCGAATGACGGTGCAGAATCCTAACAAACGGTCCACGAACTGCGAGCGATCTTTCCATAGTCTTTTTTGCCCTATCTACACCCCTTACTTTCACACCCTTACACTCACGTGTACTATATTTCCACGCATAACTGGAGACCAGTCGAGAGCTTGGAGCTTGTCCTGGCTGGGGCGGTGCTCCTCTGGTGGGAGATACCTGGTGAGAGAAAATCCCTGCAAGCCGACTCTTCTGAAGGTTGGCGCCGGATCTTGCTATTCAGCAGGAGGATATTACCGCCACCTCTTGCGGTAAAAACATGCACTACACTTACGAAGTTACTGAGCTTAAGAGTTGTCACCCCTGGAATCACTTACCAATCAATCAACACTTGATCTTGGGCAGCTATTACAATTTCTTCCGATTCTGACTTCATTCTTCCCCTTTTAAACCACACACATGATTTATCGTTATTGATCTGCATCTTGTCCATTCTTTTTAGATATTGTTCATGGAATGGTTTGTATCTCCCCGACAACTTTAACATGGTCTTTGTCTCAGATTTCATACAATGTAGGCTCAGAAGTTCATTATCTTTGTTATTGTGCGTGTCTTGCATAGTTTTCTTCGCAATGCTTCTTGCTACATTTACAATGTTTATTCCCATTCTTCGATCAAATTATTAATAATCAGCTTTATTAGTAGGTCACCTTGATGATTGTCTATATACTTTTCCATCCCGACTATTGCACTGTGTCACGAAGTTTGATGTTTTCTGAGGCCTCTTCCTCCCTTACGTGAGACATAAATTCTATATACTGCAGTTCGAGGTTGGGCGCCGTTACGTATTGTAAGTAGTTTTCTGACTTATGATCCATGATTCGAATGTCTTGCGCAGCCCTGTCCACTAATCTAAAAATGTGCTCGGCTACTGGCACCACTATACTATTCATTGCAGGTATATTATTCCTGGAGTTCAGAGCGGACTCAACTCAACTCTCACTCTTCTGTAATACTCCCTGCGAATTCTCTCTTTCATTATATCATGTAGAATTAATCATTACCTCTACTATTCCACTCATGAAATTAAAACCAATAAGGTTTAACTATGCATACAAAGTGCCCAATCAGGGCTGTGTATCTCTAAATGTTTATCGCTTTATCTATCCGATTTTTCTTACCGCTTTTACTCACCAATCATAAACTGTGACTCATCTATCTTCGGAGGCGGTATACATTGCTATGTCGCTGTCCAATAAACCGCGTATATACTATATTATAAGCTATCGGTTTTCATTAATTTTCAATATTTGGCGCATTTTGGAACTCTTGGACGTAATTTCATTCGTACTAAGTACGTCATTCATCCTCACTAAGTACGACGGTTCATTCTTACTAAGTTATTATTATTTTCGTATGGGTTAACTTGCGGGGAGACTGCCCGTAGGCAGTGTTCCGCACCCGAGTTTCGACCCAAGCTTCCTTCGAAGCCTACCCCCGACGCGGGTCTGGGGACTTTTATCTAAGCAGGCGCACCCCGTGGGCAGTCCCGTCTGCGCCTGGGATTTGACTCTCACTTTCTCCGTCAGATGTCGGGCTCAGCTAACTATATCCGAACTGTCTGGTTGGGAGAAAGTGGGATCTCGTTAGGGCGGGATGTTGTCGGAGGGATTTAATTTTGCCGGGCATCCTGCCAGGGTTCTTTTACATGCCGCAAGAGTGACATGGCTACTGTGGATTTTCCGCCCTTCGAAAATCCGGGTTTCTTGGCCGGGATCGAACCCGCGCACTGGGGGCTCAGAGGCCAGTAAGCTAACCCCTCACCCACCGAGGAGCCTCTTACTAAGTACCACTCTTTCTTTGGAAATTCTCAGAAAAATCTCCTCCTCGCTTTGCGATTCGGGGATTTATAGACAATTTCCAAAACACTCACGGTATTATCTATGATAATTACCTGTAAATTTCTTCACGATACATGATGAACTAAAATAGTGTCCTCTATAAGATTGTCAGCGTTATATTGACTCTTTGGAGTGCAGCACTCTTTAAGGAATTCGCTATGCAAAGCATTGTGTGTGAACCCAGTTGAAGGCAGAGTGGGTTTATGCTGCTCTGCGAGCGGCCTGGCAGGCGCGAAGGCGGCTTATAGTTTGTATGCAAAAGCGGTGAAGAAGATCGTGCTCGGGAATCGCAGCATTGCGACCGAGCAACACATGCTGCTAGCACATGCGGTAGGCATGAAGAAGAAAAAAAAGAAGCCCAGAGGAATCGAGAAATTGAGCCCGGCGCAAGGTACACCGTGATGTGAGCGCGTGTGAAGAGAAAAGTAGCTCCTGTCGGAAAAAAAATTCCTCGGGAAATATTAAGTCTCAAAACAATATCCACGAAGTAAAACATCTTTTCATACCTCATTCTTCTAAAATTGACTTGGAAATCTAACTTTCGTAACCTTACTCATGTAGAGGATACGAAAACATCACGCTTTACTTCTCTTCCAAATTTTCATGAATTTTGGTTGCTTTGTAAAAGACGAAATAAGTCTCACGTGCATTTTTTGCCTTCTCGTATACGGAGTAATATACGTAGTATAGAGAAAGTTTTGTAACGCTGCGAAAAATCGATTTCGAGATTTCAACAGAAATATACACTTTGGGGTCTCCTGATACCGAAAACGTGGCTTTTTCGAAACGTCTGCGCCAGACGCCCGTCCATCTGTCTGGTGTTTGTGAGCAACACTAGCGCCTGAACTATTCGTACGATATTTTTCAAACTGAATAAACCCCTGTCGATCAGCCCTGATTCGACACTGCAATTTTGAGAAACAGTCATTAATTTTTTGTCAAGTAAAGTACCTCTTTACTTGACGCCCTTTGGACATTTTCAAAATTTTCTCAAAAGTGGCTCAAAATTTTGCTGTAAATTTCTGATAAGAATATAGTGAAATACACTTATAAAGCTGGCATATGTCTCTTTTCCACTGTAAATCCAGAATTTTTGAAAATTGCAAAAGGATTAATTTTTTCGGCAGCTTCCTACAACAGTATTACTGAAGATTTTTCCTTCAAAAGAAATTTGTTGTCCATGATTAGCTCTTTCATTAAGGTCATGCACATTTTTTAAAAACATTAAGTAGAGTAATATTGCATCTAATATGTGCAATTTTAAATAATAACAAAAACTATATTTTTGAAAAAAAACGGCTCAATTTTTTTTCTTTAAACTTTTTATAGGGATAGTGCTAAATGCACTCTATATGATAAACGTAATCGCGATATTGCTCTACTCTTTTTTCTCTTTTTTTTCAAAAAATTACAAAACTATATTTTTACTTGTCTCTCACGTCGTTAATATTTACATTACTGGCGATTTGTTAACATTATTCTATTTATGAGTACATGTGTTTTATATAATGTCAGATGAAGTTTCACGAAAACTCAACAGTTTGCTGTGAAAATGAGCTCAAAATTCCGCAATTTCTAAAAAACTGTGCATTATCTAAGAATCGACGTTTTTGGTTCACTATATCTGAGGTTCACTATATCCAATGATGTCAAAATTAAATAGTATTTCTCCATAACTATTTATTTCATTAATATGGAAAAAGAGCAGAATACATTGACAACACGAACTCAAAATTTAAATATCTTAATTTGGCCTTAAAAATCAATTAATTTCATTTCTTTGCTTCGTACTTTTCATTCGTAATTTCTGTAGATCCTTCTCCAGAGTTCGTGCTCTCTGCATACTTGATTCTGCATTGTACTCTTGAGTCTAAGTATCGTAATGCAGTCTTGACACCCATCAATGCCTCTTTCACTGTTGAAATACTGTTCCACTCTCCGAAGGCCCTTGTACTCGCCTAATAACATATCAAATGCTTCCCATAGCGGAATGACGCAAGCGGCTAATGAAACTGATCGTTTTTCCGCGCGACACGGCAGATATCGCCAGGCTGTGGCAGCTTGCTTCCTGACGCCTTCGTAGAACTCAACGCCCTTAAACACGCGGAGTATGAAGTAACACTGAGAGTGAAACTGAGTCGCGTGTCGCCGCCGCCAGTCGTAGCCCACGTAAAACACGGCCTTTGTTTCCTGAGTGAAACAGAGGCATAAACTTATCAATCAGCAAGGTCCCCATTCCGGGTCCGCTATCTTCACCATAGGGGAGACTCATTCGATTATGACATTTGGCCGACGATATTTGTTTCAAGTTGCCTAGTATTGGAATATTTGGCACTGAGGCAATGTACTGTTTTCCAGGAGGGAATTAAATTCCTTGACTTGTATTTCCAACGTTCACTATAGCCGAGGTTCAAGTTCACTATAACCGAGTTCTCTTATGCTTATTTGTTGTGGGCGGATTTTGATGACCTAAAACATCGCCAAAACTGAGCAATTAAATGCTCTTAAAATGCTTTAAAAATGCCCTAAAACCAAAGAAAAATGACGTAGAAAATCTTATCAAAACCAGTTTGAATGAACAATTCAAGCTATTGGATTCGTTACTGATGTAATCGAGGCTTCTTCCATTCGTTCGAGTAAACTCAACTTGCAAACTTTTGGTTTGGACTGTTCTTTACCAGGAAATCTGTCTTTAGTTATCCCGAAATTGGCCGAACCGGCAATGGCGCTAATACATTTCACAAGAATTATATACTCATAGCGGCTGTCAAAATAATTTCTGAGCGATAAGATCGAATAGGCTACTGAGTTGATTTATTTGAAGCGAGTACGATTAAAAATGACCTTAAAATCGATTAAATAAAAAAAAATGCATTAAACTTGACGGAAAAGAGTAAAAAATAACTTCCGGGATTCCTATTCCAAAATTCAGTGTTGTGGAAAGTAAAATATGAAGAATATGAAGAAACTCAAAAACTCGTAAAGTCTAAAAAAAGACTTTTTCCAGAGCCTACAAATACTTTGTGAAAACCTGAAAATTCAAAAATAGTTTTTCTTTAGATCCTGAAATTAGCCATAAATATCGAGTATGGTGTCGTATTTTTACTTACTCTCTACGAGAAATTAGGAAAACAACATTCTTTAAAATTCGGAGTACTTTACATAAAGCACCTGGGACATTTTCAAAATTTTCTCAAAAACGATTCCAATTTTTTTCTTTAAATTGCTTGCATGAATTCAGTAAAATACACTTAAAAAGGTGGCATTGGATTTTTAGGATTAACTATCAGTTTTCGTAATTTTCAAAAGTTTGAATTTTTCCGCGTCTACCTACAAGTATAAAATTAAAGAGACAGATTTCTCCCTCAAGTACATTTTTTTCTCCCTCGTTGATTATTTCATTAAGGTCGTGTAAATTTTTTTGAAACTATTACTAGTTTTCACGCAATATTGCCAGCAATATGACAAAATAACAAAAACCAGATTTTCTCGAAAACGGCTCAAACATTTTTTTCTTAAACGTTTGGTAGGGATAGTACTAAATGTATCCTATAAGATAACTAAAACGCCATATTTTTTACTTGTTTCTCATATCGTTTTTACATTAGCTGCGATTTGTTACCATTATTATATCTACGCTATGCTATTAATAATGTATAAAATTTCTCGAAAACTCAACAGTTTTCTGTAAAAATAAGCTCGCATTTTGAGAAACACTCAAATGTCATTTTCTCAAAAAACTTACAATTTTTTCATCAAACTCTTCCAACGGATAGTGCTAATGCACTGTTTAATATGACATAAAATTCATTTCGGTGTATTCTTTTGTTTTTTTTAAATCATAAATGATTTTTTAAATATAACTCGCGTTGTTAATATGCATATTTTCAGGAATTTTGAAACACTACTGGATTTGCGAGTGAAAGTACTTCAAATGACTTCACATGAAGTTTTTCAAAAATTTATAAATTTTCTGTGATAAACAGCTTCAAATTTCGCACTTATAGGAACGCTTAAACTTCATTTTCATAAAAAGGGCTCTAAATATTTCAATGAAAATTGCTATTAAGAACAAAGTTTTAATCTTCTTTAATAATATTAAAGTAATATTTCGGTTCTACTATAAGGAAAACGAAAAATTGGCAAAATGTCAAAAAAATGTACTTTGGGTGGCTATAGATGGCAGCTGGCAAGAGGATGGGGCTAGACCGTAAAGCCAGTCCACGCCAAGGAAATTAGAAAACGAAAAAGTCGAGAAAGTCTTTGTCATTCTGTAGCACCAGTAGTAACTTTCTCGTATACGTACGGAGTAATATACACAGCATAGAACACGTTATATGATGCTGCCGAAAGTCGATTTCGAGAATTAAACGGAAATAAACGTTTTGGGGTCCCTTGATACTGAAAAAGTGGTTTTTATTTCAAAACGTATGTCTATTTGACTTTCTTCCTGTCCGACATTCGGTCTGCCTGACTTTCGGTCTGCCTGTCTGACTTTCTGTCTGCCTGTCTGACATTCTGTCTGCCTGTCTGACTTTCTGTCTGCCTATCTGACTTTCTGTCTGCCTGACTGACTTTCTGTCTGCCTCACTGACTTTGTCTGCCTGTCTGACTTTCTGCCTGACTTTCTCTCTGACTTTCTGTCTGACTTTCTGTCTGCGTGTCTGCCTGTCCGATGGTCTGTCTGACTGTCTGTTTGTGTGTCTGACTGTCTGTCTGACTGTCTGTCTGACTGTCTGTCTGACTGTCTGTCTGACTGTCTGTCTGACTGTCTGTCTGACTGTCTGTCTGTCTGTCTGTCTGACTGTCTGTCTGACTATCTGTCTGTCTGACTATCTGACTGTCTGACTGACTCTCTGTCTGACTGTCTTTCTGACTGTCTGTCTGACTGTCTGTCTGCCTGTCTGTTTGCCTGTCTGTTTGACTGTCTGATTGTGTGTCTGACTGTCTGTCTGTCTGTCTGACTGATTGTCTGTCTGACTGATTGTCTGTCTGACTATCTGACTGTCTGTCTGACTGTCTGTCTGACTGTCTGTCTGACTGTCTGTCTGACTGTCTCTCTGACTGTCTGCCTGTCTGTCTGACTGTCTGTCTGACTGTCTGTCTGACTGTCTGTCTGACTGTCTGTCTGCCTGTCTGTTTGCCTGTCTGTTTGACTGTCTGATTGTGTGTCTTACTGTCTGTCTGACTGTCTGTCTGTCTGACTGTCTGTCTGACTGTCTGTCTGACTGTCTGTCTGACTGTGTGTCTGACTGTCTGACTGTCTGTCTGACTGTCTGTCTGACTGTCTGTCTGACTGTCTGTCTGACTGTGTCTGATTGTGTGTCTGACTGTCTGTCTGACTGTCTGTCTGACTGTCTGACTGTCTGACTGTCTGACTGTCTGACTGTCTGACTGTCTGACTGTCTGACTGTCTGACTGTCTGACTGTCTGACTGTCTGACTGTCTGACTGTCTGACTGTCTGACTGTCTGACTGTCTGACTGTCTGTCTGACTGTCTGTCTGACTGTCTGACTGTCTGACTGTCTGTCTGACTGTCTGTCTGTCTGTCTGTCTGACTGTCTGTCTGACTGTCTGACTGTCTGTCTGACTGTCTGACTGTCTGACTGTCTGACTGTCTGACTGTCTGACTGTCTGACTGTCTGACTGTCTGTCTGACTGTCTGTCTGACTTTTTTTTTAAATTAATAACTTTATTTCACAGCATGCTCCGTTACATATAACACTACATGCTTTCAAATGCATATATAACTTAGAAATAACTATATTTGCCGGCCCGGTGGCCGAGATCACTAAGGCAGTAGTGTCGTAGTGATTCCGGACCGAAAGGTCGCGGGTTCGAGTCTGGCCTCGGGCATGGTTGTATTTGTGTTCGTCCTTTCACCCCTTATTATCAATCACCATATCGTTTCATCCACATAGTTACCATACCGTTAACAGCAATAGTGGTCGCTAATGACCTTAGATGTTGATGCGACCTTAAATAACCAAAAAAAACAACAACAATGTTTCAAAGTAATATTACATCTTCAAAATACATAAAATGAAAATACATTCACTTGAAATTATATCAACATAAAACCGTTGAGCTTGAAATTTAAATCCATAGAATTCATATCTATCTGTTTAATGTTCTGAAGAAATATGTTAAATTCACGTAAGTGCTGTTTTACTAATTTCTCAGGTGTGGGGGGCCAAGTTCCTAACTTCATTTTTATCTTCTGTATTAGTTTCTTCCTTTCTTCAACTAGTAGGGAACATTCATAAATGATGTGGTATACTGTTTGGTCTCCCTTGCCACATTCACATGCTGGATTACTTATAATACGGAATCTATGTAGATATGATTTATTGTTTCCGTGGCCTGTTATTATGGACGTAAAAATTGCTGTTCCAGGTAATTTTTGCCTCAATCTGTCTTTGATGTTAGGAAAAAATGATTTTGTGATAGCGCCTTTTGGTGTTTCGTTCCATTTGTTCTGCCAGATTTGAATTGCTTCATCTTTAAATTTA